>PVJS01008833.1:32260-52151 GCA_004027185.1 Glis glis | reverse complement strand
AGCTTGTAACAGAATCATTTTGCCAGCCCTTTTGTGACTTCCCTCACTCCCTCTCCAAGTCTCCTTGCTGCTATCACAATGGTATTGCTAGGAAACAAGGTGTGTGGTTTGCTTTTGGCAATCAAAATCCTCTTTTCCCTCCTTACGCTGGAGGAATTCTTTCCAATCTGCTTTTTACCCGCAAACCCTGATTCCACTCTGGCTTTGGAGTTTGGGGCAGAGGTGGGGAGACCTGGAAGATGTGTTAACAAAATCCACAGTTTTTCCTACCAACTTCCTCACTGAGGCCACTGAACACCACACAGCCAACCTGCCTGAATTTGGTGGAGCAATGGGTGGTAACTAGGAGCGACAACAGATTAGTTCCTCAGAATAGTATGAACCCACACATGGGTTCCACCAGCTAACACTTGTGATACACTCTGAGAAACCAGGCACGGAGTGGATGGTACTTTTCTGAAGGTGAACTTACTAGGATTTGAATAAGCATTATTTCTGACATAAGTCTGATTATAAATCTTAAGGGTTATTTTCACCCTAGAAAGCTCAGTAGGATCGCTATGGGAGAAAGGTATCATCCAAATACAACAAGCAATTATATATGAAACCTAGCCAGGGAGAGAGTTCACTGCTGATGGTCTCAACAGCCCCTAAGGCTCACACCCTCTTATTATATTGTAGCTGGTTATTTCACCTGTCTTTCTGACTATAAACTCAGTTCTGAGTCCAAAAAGGGTCTTGAATTTAGTTTGATGTTATAGGTATAGCTACTGACTGAATAAGCACTTTCAGAGGATTTCAGCATCCTACAGCTAATGTGATCCCCAAGCATGTGTAGATAGAGATTCACATCCTGGGGAAGGGGATGCGGTCACAAAATTGCAAGACATCCACCCTGAACCACTGTGCATCTCTATTATTTTCATGCTTCTAAAATTCCACAGCCCACTAGTTTTTAAATGTCATGTACCTATCCATAAATTATTCACAAGTAGATTAAATTAATCTTTGTTTGAAAAAAAAAGGAATAAAGAATCCAAACAATGTCTCACACAATGATTATCTCCTTCACTGCAAAGGACTGATTTTTATCAAAGCCCTCTTTAAAAATAATACAATAAAATGAGATGTAATCTGCATGCCCTAAAAGTTACTATTTTAAAGCATGCAACTCAGTGATTTTTTCAGTATATTCAGAGTTGCATGATCATCCTCACCATGTAATTCCAGAACATTTTAGTCACCCTCAAATAAACTATCATAGACTTCAGCCATCACTTCCCATTGGTCCCAGTCCCAGCCCCTGGAAACCATTAATCTACTTTCTATAGATTATTCTATTGAATCGCCTGTTCTGGATATGTCAAATAAATGAAATCATATAATGCATGGCCTTTTGTGTCTAGCTTCTTTCACCCAGAATAATGCTTTCTAGGTTTACCTTGTAGCATGTATCGGTACTTTATTCCTTTCTATGGCTGAATAACATCTGTATGGACAGACCACTTTCTCTTTATCCATCGATTTATACTGGGGCTGTTTCCACATTTTGCCTAGTATGAATAAAGCTGCTATGACCATTCGTACATTTTTTCACATGAGCCTATGTTTCCAATTCTTTGGGGTCTATATCTAGGAGTGAAACTGTTAGGTTATATGTGAACTCTACATTGAACTTTTTGAGAAACTACCAAACTATTTCCTACTCTCACTTAACTACCTTTTCCCCAATCTTGGGAGAATAAGAGTTAATGACAAAGAAGAAGAGAATTGCACAATTTAAAAACTCAGTTTCAAGCACTTATCCTCCATTTACTGCATCTTTTCCTAGGACTCCTACTGTGTTCAGATTTGGGGGCTACAAAAATCAGAGTTTCAAGACAGAAAAATAATTTGCTTTCTCCTCATCATTTAAAAAAAACACTCAGTCTTCTTTTATAATGCACTCTGCAGGATTCACAGGGGATGAGTAATACGGAAGAATAAAACATGGTTTGTAATGATTATATACGAACTGTAGCAAAATTATCAAAACAAAAAGTATCACTATTATTTAATAATCATATTACCGACTGTTTTGGAAAACATAATTCATATATATGTGATAGATACATGTACATAGACACACACATATATATAATTTGTCCTATGAATATATATGCTATATACAGGGTAAATTATGTAAATCCCCTAATAGAAGATAAATTATCTCGATAAATAGTCCCATAAGTGAGGGTGGCTCTTGACCCGAGCTCAGTGACCAGGAAGCTTTCATTTGGCATCTACAAGGTGCCTCACACTAAACAATGGGAAGATGCAAAACATAAGCACCGGCTGTGGCCCTGTCCAGGCTGAGGCTGGGCACACTGGAATGTCCAGCACGAATTAGAATCGCAGCCCATCTGTCTCAGAAGCATGCTGCCAGGAGAGGGAGCAGGAGGTTGGCAGGGAAAAGTGGTTGTCTTCCCTAGCATCAGCCTCTCGACCAAGGAAAGTGCTGGTATTTTTAAAAAGTGGTTATTTTTATTTGTATCTACTCCCCAAATAATTCCCAGGCTTTTATATTTTCAAGCTACCTATATTTCCTTTCCACATAACCCCCACTATACGAGTGTTCCCTTTTTATTGGTCAGAGCTCTGCTGAAAACCTGCAGAGAAGAAAAACTCTTCCTGTGAGAAGTGTGTGTGCATTCCACTTCCACGCAGACTTGCAAGGGCTCATGTGAACCCCTGAAATCAACCGATGAACCTCCACCAGGATACCTACCTGGCATAGGGTAGGTATCCTATGACAGCAAGTGCACCCCTGGGGCACTTGCTACATGAAAGAGAATGTCTTCCTACACATTTATCTGATGATAAATACCATCATTTCTTTGTTTAAGTATAATTGAGGGCACCATATCCCTGGAAAATCGTCCCTCTAAATTAATCTTCTTCCTTGGATCTAAGATTTGTACTTAACAAAGCACCACCCAATTAGCATTTTGCCAACTGACATTTACTCTGACACTGTTAACAAAGACTGGTCCTAAGGCTCACATCAGTCAGTCCAGGGGGCAGACAGAAACTACATTACCTACTTGAACAGAGAGAGAATTTAAATGGAAGAATCTTTAACTGTTATAAAATTATTAAATAGATAATTATGAAAGTATAAACTCCAGAGAAAAGCTACCCCAGGGCTGAGGGAAAAACAGAAAGAGGTTAGAAATAGCAAAAACTTAAAAACTTGGGTGAGGAATCCATGGAGTTGAAACTCAGACCTCTGAAAAGAGTGTTGTGTGAGTCAGCTTTTAGTCACTGTGACAAAATACCTGGGAAAAGCATCTTAGAGAAGGAAAGGCTTATTTTCGCTCACAATTTCAAAGGTTTCAGTCCATGGTGGGCCAGCTCCAAGGCAGAAACATCATGGTGGAAATACATGGTGAAGGAAAATTGCTCATCTCGTTGCAGCCACAAATCAGAGAAGGAGAGGGGAAGGGGCCTGGGAGAAGATTTAGTCCCTGGGGTCATGCCCCTCATTGACTCATTCCTTACCTAGATTCCATCTCCTGCTTTTTCCACCACTTCCCAATAGTTACAGCATCCGGCCCCTGGTGTCCTGGGTTCACAGCATTTAACATGGAGCCAGTCAGCCAAGCGGAGAGGTAGCAAGGCCCAGCTTCAGCTTCCAGAAGTACAACGGGCACCCCAAATCCTTCCAATGACAGCCCATAGATTTATTTTTTTAATTTGAAATCAGAAATTTAAAAAGTTTCCATCTACATAATCCAAACAAAGGACTTGGAACCACCAACAACCCTGACACACGCACTGAACACTTGCTACACCCCCAAGTGTGTGGTGATTTCAATGATCTGCAGGATTTCATTTAGTCGCCATAACATGAATCCCCCATATGCACAAAAACATTTACATATGATATATGTATGCACATACCTATATATACATACACATATAGGTACATAAGCATATATACATACAGATATATCGATGGGAGAGAGAGAGGGAATGAGAGCACATGTTTATTTGGGTCAACTCTAGAGATCTAATCTCAGTAAACAAAATCTAAACAAGTAAAAAAAATGCTGTAAAGAAATCAAGACTGGGAAAGTTGACATCATTGCCTCGTACCCACATGTAGGCCTGACTCTGAAACCTGTGCTCTCAGCTCCTCTATGGATACAACTATCCACAGCCAATAGGGCACACAGCAGATCTCTGTCCAGAAGGTCTTTGGCCAGAACAGCACTCGCAGAGACTGGATGACAGCAATACAAAGGTCCTTTGAGTCCTAGTCCAGGCTAGGGGTTACTGGGGCTCATGACACTGTCTAGCTGGTGCCTGCCTTGCTCCCCCAAAGCCCACTGACTACATGATCTCGGTTGCATTTAATTACAGTGAGTTGTATACAGCACAGATATTCGTACATAATTCTTTCCCAAGGAGACCACCTTCCACAGAGGAGAAGCCAGCATGCAATGGCCATGAATAAAGAGATAGGCAAAGAGATGCAACCAGTTTTCTAACAAGCATTCACCTGACTTTTATAACTTCTTTAAAAACACATGAAACATAAGGTGAAACTGTGAGAAAAACAATCTCCATGGACAATCTTTCAATGCATTTATTCAGTAAAATATTTATCCAGTGCCTATAATTGGCAAGACAGAGATAACTCAGATATGGCCTTTGTCCTCCAGGAGCTTACAGTCCAAATGGGAGTGGAGACATAAATTCAGTAACAACCACCAGGTACTGAATACTAGGACTGTCAGTTATTGTTCAGAATATCTACTATGTTATTAACTCACTAAGTACTCATAACAATCTAAAAGGCAGATATGCTTACCATTCCTGCTTTACAGGTATAATAACTGAGCACTGAGAATTTAATCCAAGTCCCATGGCTAATAAATGGTGGAGGCAGAATTAATTCAGGCATTCTGACTCCCAATTCTGTGTTTACCTAAATCATACTGCCTCTTATAAGAAAAGGAAACAAGAGAGACCTAATGTCATATGGCATTATGGGCTCAGAATTCGGAGAGGTAGCACCTAATTTGGGAGACAAAAGAAAGTTATTTTGTGGGCCGGGCGTGATGGTGCACGCTTGTAATCCCAGTACTTTGGGAGGTGGAGACCGGAGGATCCCGGTTCGTGGCCAGCCTCAGCTCGCTCTCTCTCTCTCTGTCTCTGTCTCTCTCTCTCTCCTTAGTGAGGCCCTCCACAACCTCGTGAGACCCAGTTTCAAAATAAAGTATAAAAAAATAGGGCCGGGGGTATAGCGCGGAGGTAGAACGCCCCTGGGTTCAATCCCCGGTACCGCAAAAAAAAAAAAAAAAAGAAAATTATTTTGTGGACATGAGTTTAGAAGATACCATTTAGTGGAATGTGGAAGGAAATGCACCAAGAGCTGTGTGCATGTATGTTTTTATCACATTGAACCTCACTATGATGTATAATTGCAATGCACTAATAAAATAGTTTTTAAAAGAAGATAACATTTAAACTGGGCTTGGATAACATTTGGGCTTGGATAACTGGGCTTCCAATTATACATGAATTGCAATTATACATCATAGTGAGGTATGTGTGTATAAATATATATGTGTATACATTTATATTTATTGCAATCATATATATATATATATATATATATATATAATTTTGAGTAGTTTTTAATTCAAAGCAAAATTGAATGGGAGGTACAGAAATTCCCCATATATTCTATGTCCCCACACATTCACAATCTCTCTCATTATAAATATTCCCATGCGAGTGACATATTTGTTACAATTAATGAACTCACATTGACACACCAGTATCACACAGAGTACATAGCTTACAATAAAGTTTACTTTTGGTCCTGTTATATATTATATACACTTGAGGCCGGGCGTGGTGGCGCATGCTTATAATCCCAGTACTTTGGAAGGCGGAGACCGGAGGATCTGGGTTCGCGGCCAGCCTCAACTCTCTCTCTCTCTCTCTTTCTCTCTCCCTGTCTCTCTCTCTCTCTACTTAGTGAGGCCCTCCGCAACTTCATGAGACCCAGTTTCAAAATAAAGTATAAAAAATAGGGCCAGGGGTGTAGCGCGGAGGTAGAACACCCCTAGGTTCAATCCCCGGTACTACAAAAAAAATATTATATACACTTGAACAAATTCATAATGACATGTATCCATCTTTGTAACATCCTACAGAGTCCTTTAGCTATCCTATGAATTATCTGTACTCCATCTAATCCCTCCCTCTCCCCCAACCTCTGGCAACCACTGATCTTTTTATTGTTCCCATAATTTTTTTCTTTCCCAGAATGTCACACATACTTGAAATAATACAGTATGCAGCATTTTCAGATTTTGTCCCAATCAGTAATGTGTATTTATGTTTCCTCCATGTGTTTTCATGGACTGATAGCTCATTTATATTTAGTGTTAAGTAATATTTAATTGCCCAAATATACCACAATTTATTTGCCCATTCACATGCTAAAGAATATCTTGATTGCTTTCAAACTTGGGCAATTATAAAGATTCTAAAAACATCCCTGTGCAGGTTTCTCTGTGGTCATAAGCTTTTCATTCCTTTGGATAAATTCCAAGGAGTACAACTGCTGGTTCATGTGAACCCTCAGCAACTTAGTGAGACCCTGTTTCAAAATAAAAAATAAAAAGGGCTAGGGGTGTAGCCCAGAGGTAGAATGTCCCTGGGTTCAATCCTGAATACCTTAAAAAAAGCAAAGAAATAAATAAAAAGAAGGCATTTACTTATTAGTGAGCAACATGGTACTGAGAGAATTTGGAAGTAGGCAGGATTTGCTTTGAATTCCTTGTGTTGTGCAACATGGTCTATGTGCTTCAACCTTTCTGTGCTTCAGTTTCCATATCTGTAAAGTGAACATTAACACTTTCTTTGTGTGTGTGAGTGTGTGTGTGTGTATTCTAGTGATTATTAGTGATTAAACTTCAAACTCAGGGTCATTCTACCTCTGAGCTATACTCCCAACCCTTAAAAAAAATTTTTTTTTAAAAAGGATCTCACTAAGTTACTGAGGGTCTCTCTATGTCGCTAAGGCTGCCCTTGAATCTGTGATCCTCCTGTTTCAGCTTCCTAAGTTTCCAAGTACTGGGATTACAGGCATGTGCCACCATTCCCAGTTAACACTTACTTTAGGATAAATAGTCTAGGCGTGGAAGATGGCAACGACTCCTCAGTAAACATTGCCATACAGAAGCAGAATTGTTAATACTCTCCCAGGACAAATCAGCAAGACTGTAAGGAATCCCCAAACTCACAAATCCAGAGACACTTCATCAGGATGCCTCATCTCCCCATTCACCTGCCTCTAAAGGCAGGAAGTTCCTATGCATGGCTTTACAGAGAAAGTTTCCATTTTTATCTACCTTTGTACCTTTCAGTAAAGTTCTTTTTTTATATGAAGAACTACTTTTGCACTAAACGGAGGTCTGAGTGAAATCTATTCTTGAATCATTCCTGTTGCCACACAAATCATCTGGTGGGTGTGTGCCTATCAAGACAAGGCAAGGCTGAATTCAAGTTTCCCCTTGCCAATATCTCTACGGTCTCTATTTTCTGGCTAAGGTTTTCTTAGGGCTTCACATTCACTTAATTTTTGTCATCAGCCATATCAGTTGACTTTCTTTTGATATTCTTTTTTTTTTTTCAGAAACACACACACACACACACACACACACACACACATACACACACACCACACACAACATTTTATTACTTCAAAGGGGTGATACTGCCAGGAAGAAAAATTGAGGATGTGAGGAATAGCGAGGCTCACTAATTAACTAAGTGACCTTATTCACAGTGCCTGAAATTCAAACACTAACTCTGACAAAATTACAAATGATCGCAGATCATGTGCTTCTGAGGCTGCCCGCAGTACGTGACACTGAGAATACCTGTCTGTTGCTAGGTTTTCAACACTGTGTATGGTAGAACATCAGGACTGTGAGACACTCTAAATATTTATGGTGTAGTGAAATAAGTTAGCAATATAACCTTTTGATGATTCACAGAGCACACTCGCATATTAAAGTCTCCAAAGCCTTACTGCTAAGAAATCTAGTTAATATTGCATACTCCAAACATATTTGACTATGGGCACCTTTTCAACATCTGTGTTAACACCTACTAATGTCCTATAGCGGTGGTATTCCAAGCAGTCATCTCTTCTAAACAATAAACACAGCAAACCCAAGAGCACACAAAACTAGCTGTACCCGGCATAAAACACAATGTTTGAACAAATTTTTAACTCACTCATCCAACAAACGTCTGTAATAATTAATAATATATAAGGGCAAGTTGTTTATTTGCATGGTTAAGTCTACACATAATTTACTCTCCTCTCCTGAGTCAACACTTAATGTGCCCAGTGATGGAGCCTTGGAAGAAAAACATGGAGGTCTTTATGAGTCAATTAAGGTAAACCTTTTATTGAGCTGATCATCACCATGAGGTGAGCTCTGCTAAGTTTCCCCTGGAGTTTTTTGTTTTGTTTTTGTTATTTGGTGGATGGCTATTTTTCCACCTACACCCCTAAAGTCACATTCCACAGTTTCATAGGTATCTGGGACATTGGCATGAATAAAGCATTGTTATCATGAGACTAGTTCGTATTTTTATTCAATATATTTAACTCCTTTGTAAACATCTTATGCTGTGGTGCTCACTTTTGACATGTGTACTCCACCTGTCATGAATTTTCAAGTTGAAAGCAGCTGGTGATGATAATTTGCATCTGTCACTTCTACTGACTCTGACCCAGGACTGGCTCTACTCGTCTTCACATCCAATCATTCCCCTTTTCCTTCCTCCTTTCTGTCTCTATTGACTTCAGGGTTTTACAGGTTCTTGTTTTATTTTACCCGTCTAATGTTCTGTTAGTTTTTTCTCTTACAGTATCCCTGAGATCTTGTTTGTAGTTTAGCTATTTTTTCCAGTTTTTAAAAACTGAAATACAGCATGTAATTGAGTAATCAAATTCTCAATGTTGTACACTATTTGCATAAACATGTTTAGCTCAATTATTTGACATGTTAAGGTTACCTGTTGTATAAATTCTAAACTCAGCCTCAAAAATGTTTAAGAAATGCTATAAAATCACATCGTTCTTATAAAGTGCTATTACTTACCTACCACCAGTTATCATCAAATTTTTAAATTACGAGACACAATATTACTGGGATAGCTTCTGGATGTTTACATGAACAAAGCCTCAGGATGAAACTTAGGAAAACATCCCCAGATTTTATTTCATGAGGTCCCTTATTACTAATTGGTGATGTTTATTTAATATTCTTTATATTGTAAGCATTGTATTAAGCATTTCCCATACCAGACTTCATTTAATCCTCACAAGACTCGCTTACATAAGTACAATTACTACAACTGTTTCACAGTTCAGAGAACTGAAAAGAAGGGCTGAGTTACTGAACCAAGACCACACTGCTGAGAAACAGAGCCAGGTCTCAACACTGGATCTCTCTGAGTCCAGACTTTTTCTCTTTAATCCCTATGCTTTGCTGCCCCCAGAAAATAACACTTTACATATGCTATGCAAAGGGAAAATAAAATATTTGGATGAGACTGGTAATTAGGGAAGGAGCAAACATTTAGGAAAAAAATGTTAGGTGAGTTAGGAGAGAAAGCTATGAAATAAGGAAAATCCTTTTCGCTTATTTTGCAATTCCAAACCATCAATCAACGCCTGGAAAACTCATGGGTCCCATCTGTTAAATGGAAATACTGTTCCTCAATCACTTACAATCAATATAAAGTGTTACTTGAGTAAAGAGAAATTAGTAGATTTTCAAGGACACCTATTATGAGTTTCAAAATGTCTTTCCTATATAATGCATAGCATTAAATATTATTGTAAAATGCTTTTGGACACTGGTTCTATTTTCATTCATTCTGCAACAAAATCTTTCACTGTAACTATTTCAACTTTTCTGAGAAGGAAGCCGTGGTATTCAATAATTTACAGCTAGGAAAAGGGAAAAGGATTCTACCCTGGATTTGTAGAAGTGTTTGGGATTTCAAACCAACCAGCCAACCAACCAACCAACCAACCAACCAATCAACCAACCAACCAACACACAAACATCCTCTTCAGCCAGTTCTAGCTCAGCTTGCAGAGAATTTGAAACAAGATTAGCAGCAGGAGAAGGTAATTTCATCAACAGTGGAGAGCAGCCTGTCTTTAACATTGAATTATACAGTAGCCACTTTGCATGTGGATTCTTTCTGCATACCAGTCCTGCCCAGTTTCCAAACTGAAGTGTTTTCTAGTGATGAAAACTCAAAAGTAATGAATACCTCCCATCAGGACGCACCTCTCTCATTCAGCCCAGTTCCTTAGCACTCCCTTAGCATCAGACCTCCCGCACACAAACTGCCTTCTACATTTTTCTCTTGCATCTGTGCTGAGGAACTCTTCATATTTTGAGTTGTCTAAACCTTGATCATTCTTCCAATACCATCATCCCTCTTTCCCCTGACCTTTCAAATCAACTACATCCCATATCTCATGACTCAGCATTTAACAGTCAGTTACGTAACAGGGAAGCCATTAATTATGTCAGAGAGGTTGTATTTGTGCAAAGTACTCTCTGGAGCTAGCCTGAAATCCACTGAGGCCAGCTGCCACATGTTATCTTACTGTATCCCTCCCAAATTCCACAAAAGGTACTTAAGAAGTTAACCAATGACAAACCATGGTAAGATCAAGAGTGGTGATGGGAAAGGGTATTCCTCCCACTAAATATGGAATTTGAGCCATTTTTTGGAAGGGTTCCTTGGGTGTTCCAACATAGACTTTAACTAGAATTGAGACATTGCTCTTAAACTACTAAGAATTTTACATCTTTAACCCACCCACATTTTATACTGTTGGTTATAGTGGAAGGCTGTCTTTGATTCTTCCCTTGAACTTAGTACTTAGTCTTGAAAGAGATAGCAAGGAAGTGAATATTCACCCCTTGGTGTGGTAAAGCGCCATGGCCAATATTATTTGCTCCATCTTGCCAGGGTAAGATAAAGAGCCAAGAGAGAGAAAGGCTGTGGGATGCTGGGATGTCTGCTAATTAACCCTGTGAAGAAATCTGGAGGATAAAAATTGTAGAAATGAGATTCTCTGTAAACAGAAGAGCACTTTATGAGAAACTCACTCCCTCGACACCCATGGTGAAGGACAACTCTGCAGAAGTCAGTGCAGATGCCTCACAAACGCCACCAAAAGGAGGACCGAGCACACACGGGAGCCTGGATTTACCCGCCAATAATGAAGGCATCTTGGACAGGACCCAGCTCCTGCCTTTGGCGGGCTTACAACTTTCCTCAGGAGCTGTTCCCATCTAAAAGATTAATAAAATAAAATATATGATAAAAAACAAAAGAGAGATTTATCTCTCGAATTATAACATAATTATGCTCATGCAATCCAAATAATTCTCACCAGTCTGAAATTCCTTAGAGATCCAACTGAATATATTACAAACACTCTGGTCGTAAAGCTCATGTTTCCTGGCAATAAAATTGCTGCAATAAACATTTGGGTTCCTTTCCATTTTTAGAACCATTTTGAACAACCTGCTTCTAATGTATTTTATTAGCTCCCTCAAAGTCTCCCAATGAATGGCAAAACCCCCAGTGCTTTGTCTGAGTAACTAACATTAAACATAATGTTGTTTTCCAGTATGGAGTCTTCCTACAGCCAAGTAAGAGCTTTCTATTAGGTTCCCCTGCACTAAATCTCTCCCTGAAATATCTTCTGCAATCTATAAGCAACTCGAAAATGAGATTCTCTCTCTTGACCCCAAATCACTCCAGAATTAGCCAGAGGGATTCTGAACACCACTAATGTTTCTAATTTAAAGACTACTGCTTCCTTAGATCAAAAATATCACAGACTCTTTGAGCAGCCACCCGCAAACCCTACCCTGAGTTTCTGATTGGTGTGGTAACAACAGACTTATTGATAAGATTGTCAGTTTTGTGATCAAAGACTGCATCCTGTTATAAAGAGCATTGCATGTAAGAGGCCCTCAGCAGTTCTGTAATAAAAATATCGAGTCTTGCGCTTCCATCAGAAGTGTTTTGCATGTGGGAGATAAAAGTGCTCCACTCCTGAAACATTTAGAAAAGCGAATTTTAACAAGTTTCTGCTCTTTATTCGAGCTTACAACTTTTCTTTTATTAAAACAATAGGAATACACAATCTCCTAAATCAATTTTAACCTGACGATATTGGCTGATCTCAATGGCTTCAAGAGTTACCAGATTTCAAATAAAATCTTATAGGAAACTCAAATGGCACCATTGGCTCCCAGGGTGTCAGATCTCCCTTGAAGCCCTCAATCTATTTCTCTTACTTTCCTCCATGATTATATCTAATTACTCCTTAAGAGACAGTATGTTAAGCACCTTGCATTTATCATATCATTTAGTCAGAGGACCATATTAAGAACTATCAATAACACTTTCATTTTACCAATGAATCAACATAGGTCTGGAAATGTCAACTAGGTCACAACTAGGTCACAAAGTACCACAGCTACAGTTCAGTTTCATGTCTGTCTCTAAAACCTGAACCCCTACTAAGCACTCTGCTAAACCATCCCTTTCATCTTTCCCTATCTTTCCTATAGAAATACAATTCTATCATAACTTTAAAATTCAGTGGATCATGTAAAGTAAGAAATCATCTCTTGGAAATTTTTTCCTGAAATATGTCTCAGGTTACTAAGTCATAGGCTGAGCCCAAATACAATTATTTAAGAGGAATTTATCATGAATTTCTTCACAGAAAATTTTTCATTGGAATAAAAAGATAAGCATTGTTTTTTCTTATATGCTGTTAGAGAAAGTTGACTTTTTATATATGATATGAACATGCTCATCACTACAGTAGACCACTGTAATATTACCCACCAGACTTTCCATTTGGAGAACGGATTTCAACTCCTCTCATTCTGAGTCTGCCTCCTGTGGGTGAAAGACCTGACTCCTTTAGCCCCATTCAGTGTTGCTTTCTTTCCCATCATTCTTTAGAATTTATTCTCACCTTAATGAGAAAAAGTTAATTATATTTCATGCATTGTCTGTCTACAGCTATCATTTAGTCTATTTATGAACACAGCAGATTTTTTTAGATCCAGTAAATATACAGTCACACATATAAAAAGAGGGGAAATACAATGTATGGTGGGAAGAATATTAGAATGAGAAGGAACTACATGAATAAACATCAACAACTTTCTAAAGAAGCAAGATCAGCTCAAAGATCATTGGCTCTTCCTGTGGCTATCCATGTCATGGGTATTAACAAGAGCCAGAAAAACACAGTGAAACATTCACAAAATAAAACATCGCTCTGAGCTACATAGACCAGCAGAAAATGACTTGCAAAAAAACATCCTCTTGTTTTTCAACTCACAACAAAGATCATATACAAAACGTTATAATTCTATGTCTGCAAAGAAAGAAAATCACTTTAAAACTGATGAAAGAGATCCCAAAAAAGAGACAGCAGCCCTTCCCCATTTGGCATGTTTCAGGCAGCAGTGCCATTTCTAAATTGTCCAATTTGTTGTGGAATTGCACAGTTTTCCTTCATTGTAATTTCAGGGTTTGTTTGTTTTTTAATCACACCTGCACTTCAGAAACTCTCAGAGCAAAGATTTGCCTGTTGTCAGAGCACAGTTTCCCAGCTGTCAGAGCAGGGCCATGCCTGCCCTGGAGGCTCTGAGGTGCATATGAAACAGCCTCCCATGTTGGAAACTTTACTTCCACTACTATTGAAGATGAGCACTTTAGAAAACAAGTTTTTGAGCACTTTTATTTCAAATAACTCCTTTTTAACCACCAATTTCATTTCAGGCACACCTCTGTTCAAAGGTGAGTGGTTGTTTCGTTTTGTTTTATTACAGAGAGAAGTATTTCTGTTTATTTTTATTTTTTTTTCTTTTTATTTTTTTGTGGTACTGGGGATTGAATCCAGAGGCATTCTACCTCTGAGCTACACCCCCAGCCCAATTTTTTATTTCTTATTTTGAAACAGTCTCGCTAGGTTGATGAGAGTCTCGCTACTTGCTGAGGCTGTCCTCGAACCTCTGATCCTCCTGTCTCAGCCTCCCAAGTATTGGGATTACAGGCATGCGTCACCACACCTGGTTTTTTCTTTGTTTTCCAATACCATCCTCAAAGTCCCAAGTCCAAGAGCTGGATTCTGGATTTCCTGATTTGAGAAGGGATCTTAGAAAGTCAGTTGCTCGAATATCGAAAAGCTTCATATTATTAGAGCAAAGGTAAAACATAGGAGCAGAGGCTATTCTTGCTTTGGCCACATGTATACTAAAATTGAAGGTTTTCTTTCTGTCTTGCTCCCACTATCACTGAGGCAAAATAGGACCAGCTGAGCAGACTAATAGAGGAAAATAGGTCTTAAACAACATCCTTTGAGGTAAATTTCTGGATGGTTCTTCATCTTATAACTGATACATTTCAAACTACACTTCTGCATTTGTTTTGTGTCTATTTTTCCATTAGATTTTTAAATGAGATTATTTTGATTGTCAGTTCATCTTTTTCTCATGTTATTATTCTAGTCCCATTTTACTAAATATGCTTTTTTATTAATATTCTTCATTACTAAGATACAACCACTTAAAGAACAAGAGTGTCAGGGGTTATAGTTTTTTTTTCCTCATCCTTATCTTCAGAAAGCTAAAATGTGTTCATAAACATCTTGTGAACTTCAGTAATCCATTAAAGGAATTCTAGGAAAGGGTGCCCGGCTTCAGAAGGTGCTCAACCTCCTCTTATCCTTCAGATGAATCAGGTCTATTATAAGTGGAAGCCTTTCTTCTTAAAAAAAAAAGTCTACATACTTAGAAGAAAGGGGGTGAAAATCAGAATTATATATGGATACTCCAAGAGGAAACATTTGAAGAGAATGAAGGGACTCATACAATTCTATTTAGATGGGGTCATATTAAGGGCTTGGGCATGGCAATAAAGCTTTGGCATGTGGTTTCTTGTCTTGTGATAATGTAAAGGAAAATGTTAGATATTCATCCAAATTGGTTGACTATAATAGGTCCTCCCATATTCTAGGTAAGAAAAATTTCTAAAGTGTATAAAACTAAAAACATAAGAATATGTATTACCTAAAACTAGTGTGAATATCTTCAGAACGGCATATAGTGTTCTAAAATGGACAAGAACTATACTGTTTCTTAGTGTCAGGAACCAAATCTTCATTTAAGCCACAGTCTGTATAATGGCCACAGATATTAGTGTACGTATATATGTATGTACATGTATGGAGAGAGAAGAGAGGAGGTAGGGGGGAGAGAGAGAGAGAGAAAGAGAGAGAGAGAGAGAGAGAGAGAGAGAGAGAATGTTGAATTTCCTGGTGTAAAAAAGCAGGACTTGGAAAATTTAAATATAACTCTATTATTACTCATTAATAGTCGACAATAGTTATAAATATAGGCTAATCCATTCATTGATCTCTTCATCTGAAAGGTAAATGGAACTACAGTTATGCATTCTTTGATATATTTATTAACTAACTTCCTGCCTATAATGAGACTAATAAATACTGCCATCGCATAAATACAAATTATTCAAAAGGCATTCTGAGTTTATCTAAAAAGGAATAGAGCTTCCAAAATCATTTGGGGCTCCAATCTATTCCAGTTCCTGAAAAAACCCTAGAATTAATAGTCTCTGAGACCCTGGTTTGGAGGTTATCCAAATATTGGGGATCCACCAGATATTAATGCCAGGGTATGCAAAATTTCAAAAGCTCAAGTTCTGGGACCAATATTGGGTCTGGGTGAGAGTAAGCCTTTTCTTTTACTTAACTGACCCCAGTTTCACAAAATCTTAGATGTACAAGAAGCAAGTTCCTTACTTTATTCACATTTGAAGAGACAGAGACTTAGAGATGGGGATAGAGACTGGGGAAGAGAGACAGACGTCACTTAAGGTCCCTTTGTTTCTAGGCATCAAAATCATTAGATCTTGAAGAACTCTAGAAACCTCAGAGTCAGGTTTTTAGGAAACCCTGGTTTATCCTTAGGTAATTCCACTTAAAGACAATGAACAAAAACTGGCTAGAGAATCAACATAATATTCCAACTGACTGAACTTGGGTCTCCCCAAGTCGAGGTGACATTATGAAAGTTGAAATGGTGATTCTTCTGCAAATAAAAGTGAAATTTATTGCCCAAACACACACACATGATTAAAGCTCATTTTGCAATTTGTCCTTTATGGACAACGCATGCAGTGCTTTATTTTATTAAATCTTTAAATAATTTATTAGCCATAAAATAGCATCCTCATTAGAAGGAACAATAAGGGAGATACAATGTGCCTATGGGGAGATATGCAAGAAAAAAATGACAGGGGCTCTTTTGAAGAGAAATAGGACAAGGAAAACAAGGTTTAGAGTATTTACTCCATTTCCCAGCTCAGAAAATATGGAAGTTTGGTGACATCGAAAAGTATATCACACAATTAAGACGGATCCTTAAAGATCCTCTTTGGCCGAACATTGTCAAAAGTATAAGCAGAATCCTTTTAAACAGCTCTACAATGTTTTTCTCAAGAGGACTCGACAATGAGCATTTTATATTATGCCGAGGCAATTGCATTACAGACACTAGCTCTACATTTTACGATCACTCACAAAGCAATCGGAGTTTGACAATAAAACAAACCAAGGCCTTTTCCCTATTACCAAACAAATTTCTAAACCGTATTGTTCAAAAGAAGAATGCAACTGAATAAAGAAGTCCAAAGCCTGGAAGTGACTGGGGGTTTAAAGCATTTCCACAGATGCTGTCAAAATAAGGATTTTTCAAAGCAGGTTTTCACAGGGAAGAGAATCCAGGCATGAGTTAGAAGCATCTGCATAATCTCATCTAAGCACAGTACCTGGAGGGCTCATTGCTTTCCAGAGACACACGGTCATTTAATAGCTTCACAATTCACATGGAAGTCCTAATCCACTGCATATTACAGTAAAACCAGCCAAGTCCACACAAAAGTCCAAGAAGTGAACATACAGATGCATAGTTAATCCACTTCACAAACCTGCAGTGTGAGCAGACAATGCACAGATGGATTATTTGACGGGACTGTGTGGGGACACCTAAACTCATTAAGAGATTAGTTGTTAATAACTCAAGAGAAGTTACTATAGAGCCGCTTAAAATGTTAGGATAGTCTAGAAGTTTTATCCTAGATTTTTTTTACCTCTTCAAATAATAAATTTATCAAACTAGAAATAATATGACAGAGTAGAAAGACCATGAATATACAGCCAGGTAGGTCTAGAGTCAACCTTATCAACATTTTGACTTGGCCACTTTAGGCAAACCTAAACAGTCTCTTATATGGCTTCTCATTAAAAAAGAAGTGATTAAAATAATATAGCCATCATAGTGACCTACTGGATAAAGTGACATATCAGCATAGTTTGGGAATGCAGTACTCTGTTACACTATTTAATTTCACCTAGAAAATGTTACCAGATATAGAAAGAACACTAGATTGAGGGTTACAAAATTTGGATTTTATTTTTATTCCTCTGCAACTTCCTTTATATTACCTGAAGTCAGTATTGGTCTGTCTTTGGTATACAAATAACTGTCTCCTACAAAATGTAAGAAGACCATTATATCTCACCTGCCACTCTGTGGGTAGCTGGTTCCTCAAACATGGAGGCTTATCAGGGGCTTAGGACAGTCCATTGCTTTTCTGGAACACATGGCATACCATGGAGAGTCTGGTCTTATTAAGTACTCTTACCTTTGCTCCATATATGAGATGTTCCTGGAGAAAGATGTTTGCATTTCATGAATAAAAGGCAATAAATGTAGTATAACAGAAAGATGTGACAGATCTCTCTATATATTGTTTCTATTACTTGATAGCAGTAAAATTAAGCAAAGTTTTTAGTCTACCTGAATATCCACTAATCCCTCTCTAAATAATACCAATCACTTGAATTGTTGTAAAGATTGAGTAAGAAAATACATATAGTACACAAAACCCACTTCCAATCACCTGGTAGACAATATTAGTGATGATGAAGGAGATGACAAGGAACGATGGTTAACTGGAAGATTGCTGGAACCTTACACAGGAAGGGTCATCACAGAGTTAACTGTTTAAAGGATAAAGATGGCATTGATCATGAAGACACAGCAGGAGTGGCATGAGTAGTAGAAAAGTGGAAAGGAATATTAGCTAAGGCCTTCCAATTGCCTACAGAAACCTCCCAATAGCCTCTGCCTCTCTCCTTTTTGGTTGCCAGAGTTTCTCAGCTGCTATGGATTGGTAATTACTTCACTGAATTTAATTTTTAAAAATTTGATTTTTATTGTTGTTGTTCCCCATCCTTTCTCCCAAATAGTATGTGTGGGTTGCACCAGAGGTAGTTAAGTTCACCATTTTATCTGCAGAACTCAGAACTGTGAGACACAAAGAGAAACACCAGGGAGGCAAGCACGTCACCTAGGAAACTCAACGCCGTTGAGCAGCTCTTACTCATAGCACTACATCTGGGTGGTGCACTGGGTTTTTCCTGGCTGGATAAAGAATGGCAAGCATTCTGGTTGTCTATTTGCTATCTGGCTTGTGGTACCCTAGGGTATCTTTGATACAGAGGGAAAGTGGTGTATATGCACACGGCAGGCCCAAAGGTGTACCGAAGGTGTACTGTTCACTTGTGTGAACCACCTTGCCTCAGAAGGTCAGCTGTTGGAGCCACAACTGGGTGATCAGCAGGTCTTTCCTCTAACCATCTGGGGACACATCATAGTTGAACCAAACTGGGACAACTAATCTCTTCTACTCACCTATAATCTGGATGCAGAATTTGAGTTCCATCAATGGTAGGGCCTTAGAATAAAATTTCATGAACCATTTCCACTGTAGCCCCTGGAGTTGCCACAGTTCTTCTTTTTCTGGAAACTTCCTATTCAACTTTTCCTAGGATCTCTGCCTTTTCTGCAATGCTCCTTCTATCTAAGCTAATTTGAACAAATTAATATTATTTATTATTTACTCTAAAACCTGGAAAACAGACTGGACCAACCAATGGGTAAACTCGAAAACACCAAGAAGAATAGTAATCCAAGATAGAATTCCTATATTTTTCATTTACATGTGTGATAAACTTTATCCATTTTTTTATGTTTTTATTGGTGCATTGTAGTCTCACATCACAATGAGTATCAGTTTGGTGTTAACATACATGCACACAGCTCTTGGTGTCCCTCCCCCCCACCACCCTCCCCACATGTAGCACTGAGAATGATGTTGGTATAATCTCATATATACACATTGTTTATGACAGTAATTCCATAGATTCACTACTTTCTTACCCTTCCCCTTCCCTTGTACCCCTTCCCTTGCACCACTGAGGGTTCTCCATTGTCATTGAAATCCCTTTTGTGTCCCCACTACTCCCTAAGTTGCGCATATTAATGAAAACATATGACCCTTCATTTTTTGTGATTGGCTAATCTCACTTAACATAATGTTCTCCAGATCTTTCCATTTTCTTGCAAATGCTGTTATTTTATTCTTCTTTATTGCCGAGTAGAATTCCATTGTGTGTATTTTCCATAATTTTGTAATCCATTCATCTGTTGATGGACATCTAGGTTGGTTCCATAATTTGGCCACTGTGAATTGTGCTGCTATGAACATGGGTATGCATATATTACTGTTGTTTTCTAGTTTCAATCCCTTTGGTATGATACCCAGTAGTGGAATAGCCAGATCATATGGTGGATCCATTCCCAGTTTTCTGAGGAATCGC
>PVJS01008833.1:0-32160 GCA_004027185.1 Glis glis | reverse complement strand
GACATCCTCGCCAACATTTGTTGTTGTTTGACTTGTTAATGCTTGCCATTCTAATTGGGGTTAGATGAAATCTTAGAGTAGTTTTGATTTGCATCTCCCTAATTGCTAATGATGTTGAACATTTTTTCATGTATCTATTGGCCATTTGTATCTCTTCTTTCATGAAGTGTCTATTCATTTCAGTTGCCCACTTCTTGATCGGATTGTTTGTTTTCTTAGTGTAAAGTCTTTTAAGTTCTTTGTATATCATAGATATTAGACCTCTGTCAGAGGGATAGCTTGCAAAGATCTTTTCCCATTCCATAGGCCGGGGTCTGGTACCTGGCAGGGGGCCGCCGAGGTGGCGCAGGGGCAACTTTATCCTTTTTAAAGGATGTTACATATTAATTTTGTTTCCTTGGCAACTTTGCTAAAGCAAAATAGTTAAAGCCAGCGTTTCATAGAATTAATCAACAAACAGTAAAGCTGATATTACTTGAAAGGAACTGTCAACAAACAAAAAAGGGCATAGATATTCTGGTTTATATGTGATTTCCATCAAAGTCCTACGAGTAATGCACACCGTCTATTCCTCTGGCTTTTAGAATAGACCAGTGCAATTTACCTAAGAAACATGAAAATCTATGTTGTCTTAAAATTTGTTTAGAAATATAAACATATTTTCCACATGCTTTACTATCACCCAACACATGCTTTTACTATCACCCAACCTATGTCTAAGGAGCCACACAAGCACTGTCCTTCTTACTGCTGTGTCCCCATCACTTAGTGTAGAGCCAAACTTTGAACAGGGGCTCAAATCAGTACTCATATACAATAAAAATTAATTTTTGAAATGAAAGAATAAATGAATAAAATAGGTAAAGTAATGCAAAAAAAATAGGATTGAAGACTGATGCTATGGGGCGAAGACAAACCAGTTCTCCCAAGTTTATAATTGGTAACATGATTTTTGTCACCTCTCCATCTTCCCCAAACCGATCTGTATCCACATAAATCATTGAACTCAAGGAAAATGGCAAGAAACTAGATTCAAGTTACAGTAAGTTATTACAGTCTTAAAATAAACCCACCAAAGTCTAGCAATACTTATTCCATCTATCTTTACAATTTTTAAAAGGGCTTTAAGATCACTGAAGCTCTTTTCGAACTTGAAGTCCTGAAGAAGAAACTAGGAAAAAAGAATTATCTGTAGACTCACCAAATCCCTTAAGTCTGTGTTTATTTCACTTCATAACTCAGCCGACAATGACAGAGGCATTGTAGAGCAAAAGGGGGTGGGCAGCCCAAATGGCTCCAGGAAGAGAGCTTAGGCCTCTCCCTGCGATGGAAAAGCCTCCCTAATCTCCTCCCCACTCACTCACAGTTCTTCCTCAGGAGAGCAGGAGCAAAAAGAATACTTTTCCCAACAGCGGCCTGTCCAGGTCTATCCTTCCCTAGAGAGAACCTCTAGCAGCATGATACTAAAGACAGTGAGGGAGGAAGAGGAGGAGGGGAGAATAAGGAGTGGGAGGTGTCAGCTTCTAGTCTCCACACACGTCGGAGAGAAATTCAATGTTTCCCTCGTGTGACTAATCTTCTTAGTATTGTCCCCATAAGAAGAAAGCACAGTGTGGCTTGGGTTTCTAATCTAGGCTGGATCACTGCTTTGCTGACCTTCCCTTTCTTGTGCATAAAATAAGGGTAATACAAAGGATGATAATGATGACTGAGAACAATAATAAGCATTTCTATATTCCAATACCTTTCGAAGTATTGAACGAGAGAAAGTAATTATTTTATAAAATGTAAAGCTATGGGTAGATGTTATTATTTTTCCACTGTGTGGAACCTTCCAACACTCAGCCTGGATGCTTAGCTGGGGTTAACAAATTTCAGGCATTGGAGGGACGTACATGATAACTAATAATAGCCTCATTGAGTACAATTTTAATTTGGATTAAAGACTTTGTTTTCTTTTTTCCAATGAAAGCTTTTTGGAAACATTAGCCAGGAAGATGCTGAACTGGGCTGAAGACCTCAGGACAGTTGGACACCCAAACCAGGATTCTTACTCTGGGTTTTCCTTGCCCTACCTACCTGTTATGGTTAGATATTGAATGCCTCCTGAAGAGTTCATGTATTAATATTCAGAGTGGATAAAGTCATGAGGGTTGTAATCTCATCAGAAGACAAATCCATTGTAATAGATTTACTGGGTAGTAACCTAGACAGGTGGGGAATAGCTAGAGAAGGTGGTTCCTAGGGGTAGAAGGTAGGCCTTAGGGACTGTGCTTTTGTCTTTGAATCTCCTTGCTTTCTCTCTGGATCACTTCTGGCCTCCATGATGTGAAAACAGAGTCCTTGCTCTCTCCTCTCTGCTTCCCACTGCCATGCTATGAGCTCTGCAGACCCTGGCCTCACATGGGCAGAACCCTAAAATCTCCAAAAAACCATGAGCAAATAAATCTTTCTTCCTCTAAGTTGTGTGGTCAGTTGTTTGGAATTGTATCAGTGAGGATGTGGACCAAGACACTACCCTAGATCTCATCATAACTGGAGTGATATTAAGAGAGACACTGTCACAAGCAATGCTGGATCTAGGACTGATGGATCTAAACTACGTGGCCAGAAAATCTATCCAAAGTACACACACACACACACACACACACACACACACACACACACACACACACTGGTGAGTACGACAAAAAGAGGAAGACAGGGCCTAGATAAGAGTAATCAGACAGAAAAAAAGTCTACTCTCCAAGAAGTCTCTGGAGGAAACCGCCAGGGAAGCCCAGGCCCTCTATAATAGTGTAGTGTGGGAAAACTCCCACAAAAGTAGTTAATGCAGCTGTCCTTTGCCACGTTTTGTCACAAACTTTGTCCTGTGGCTGCTGCCAACATGACTCTTTTACAAATCCCTCCCTGCCTGTGCAATGCAGTAGGTGAGTGGCCCCATCTGAACCCTCCCTCGTAAAGCCCAAAATGCTCACCACCTGCCCATGAGCCCTGGCACTATGGATGACTGATGCCTTAGGATTTGAGTAAATGCTGCGATACTCTCTCTTTTATGGAATTAGCCTTCTGATAATGAAAATCCTTTGTTTCATCATTTAATGGGGTCATATAAATAGAAGGGGGATGACTGAGGTTAAGAGGAGACATTGATTTCCATTTCCTGGAGTATAACTCTTCTTATATTTCTAGACCTATGCCTTTGGCTTTCTGACAATCCTATAAACTTGGAATGGCAAATAGAGTGTCTGTTTTAAAGTCATCTCTTCTAGTTTATGCACAGGCATGGACATGAAATTCCAGAGATTGACCGAGTTCATTTGCTGCTACATTAAGGAACCCAGGTGGAGAATAAGTGACTGAGATTCAGTCAGCTTCTGCAATAATGCTTACCCGAGAGTCCTTTCCCTAAAAGCTTTGAATGCTAAAGACATAGGAACTACCAGAAGCTCTCCACCCTATTGAACAGCTGGACTTTGATCTCTCAAGCCCTAAATGGCCCATATGACTACATTTTATTTTCTTCAACTCATCTCTCTCTCTCTCTCTTAAATGGTAAAATGAAACAAAAAAAATCTTAGTATCTCCCAATTGCCAAGTATCTGCCACATGGTTTCATCACTGCCTGATGATCCTGTCTTTTGTATGAATGACCCTAAGTAATGTCATCAGAGTGCATCGCACTCTGCACATCAGTACGTACCGGAGCACCTGCAGGACCAGAAGATGCCAGTAAATCTAAAAGAATTCCGAGAAGAGCTGCAAACACGATTTAAGAATATTGAAAGTTGATTTATGAAGGAAGATGAAAAGATCTCTTGCTTAAGCCAACTATGGAAATGTGGTAAAGAGAGCATATGCATACTTCTGAAGTTCATGTACACTCAAATAGGAGGATTGGAATCCATACTAGAGGCAAAGGGAAACATTTGAAGTTGGAAAACAGAGACTTGCTGATTATGAGATGCATCCTCAGATTGTAAGATGTCAAAAACACCTCAAAAGAGGATGTTTCCCAAGACTGATTAGAACTACCTCTGCAGTAAAAGCAAGATGAGACAAAAAATTTCTAGGACAGGATTTTGCCTATAGAAGCTGAGTGGTTCTGAGCCTCACTCATCTGGAGAACAGGTATATGTGTATCACACACTGAGAGGCAATGGAATGGCACAGGGCTTGGCACACAGTTACTTATGAAGGAAAGAGCCATTAATGCTCCACTCTCAATAGTGTCACTCTCTCTGCCTTAAACATGAGAAGGCTTCAGTCCAGTGTGCCTGCCAGTCAAATGCTAAGATCCTTGTTTTACTGAACTCCCATTCAGAAACCAAACATTTACTACATATAAGCAAAGAGCTGGCTTAAGAACTAAGCAACTTGAGATAAGAGAGCTATCATAGCTTTATTTTTATGCCCTATTTTCTCAAAAACCATAAGATGCCAAGAGTACCTTTTTGTGGCTTTTGACTTGAGTACCAAGTGCAGGAGTTGAGAAACAGAAGACTCTAAATGTTACTCCTAAGTATGTATGCCAGATGAATCCTGAAAGCACTTTCAGCTTTTTGGAAAAATATTCCCCTATCCATGGGTTGAAACAAGAAGATAAAAAACCAACCAACCAACAATAATAAAAACCCTAACTGCTTCTTGATTCCAACTTTCTTTTCTCAAGTTCAATAATAAGAGAAACCAGGACAATAATAATGTGGGATAATATTTTGAGTTTTATGGGCTACAAACTGTCTGTGGTATTTTTCAGTCTTTCTCATTTAATTCTTACAAAATCCTCATGTGGCTTAAGTTATAGTAGAATTCTCTCAGATATCATAGCTACTAAGTGCTTGAACTACAACTTGAACCCAAGTAGCTTGACCCCAGAGCCATGTTTTTTGTTGTTATTTTGTTGCTGCCGTTGTTGTTATTGTTGTTGTTGTTGTTGTTGTTTTACCATGAAACAGTACTGGCTCCTAAAATGAGTGAGCAATTTCCACAAGGATGTCCAGCATATACACACCTCTCTCAGCCCATAGTGCAGCACCCTCACACTGGACCGTCTCTCTCACTTGCTCATGTTTCTGAAACAGCCTCCAGAACAGCATCTCTCCATCCCTCCCTTTCCTCTTCCGTCTGTTCTCAACCCGTACAATTCTGTTTAAATAGAGGTTTCCCATGACACTCCGTTTAAGCTCTCCCATTGTATCCCCACCTCCCTCGCAGTGAAAGCTACTGTCCCTATGATGGTCTCCAGGGCCGTACACCACTTGCCTAGCACTGTGTCTTCTACCATGACCCCTCTGGCCTCTTCCTCTCCCTCACTCCATCTGCTCCAGCTGCTGCCACCTCCTCTCCTTACTCTTTCTTGAACTCGGTGGGGTCTTTCCAGCCTTGGAAACTTTTCACTTGTTGTTCCTTTTGCCCAGAACACTCTCCATATAGAATTACATATGGCTCACTCCCTTACCTTAAGATTTTTCAACTCTTCATCATCCTATATAAAATTCTGCTTCTTCCAAACCATATAATTCTTTCTACTTTATTTTCTCCACAACACTGATGACCATATAATGTCCTTCATATTTTGCTGATACACACACATGCACATATATACACATATATGATTCTATGTGTATTATGTATATATGTATATGTGTGTGTGTACGAGTGTGTGTATGTCTTCTGTTCTCTAGAATATAAGCTCTAGGAAGGCAAGAATTTTTGTTTCTTTTATTTTCTGTTACATCCCCAGTACCTCAAACAGTGGTGGCGCAGGTTATTTACTGTATAAATGCATAATATATAGCCTGAGTATTCTAAGAAGTATCTTTCAATCATACATAGAACTCTAACTCTCTAGAAAATTATTTCCATTAAGTATTCTTTCAAATTGACATTAATCAGCTCCAATCTATCACTGCACTTGATAATATTTTAAAATATTACCCAAATCATATTCCTACTTGGTATTTTCCCCTTAAGTAGTTCATGCTCTTCAAGAATAGGCTATGAGATTGAGGCATATATTGAGTTGGGAAGAATACAGGATAAGTTTGCTGAGCAAAAGAAAGAGTAGCATTTAAAATGGGGGAAAGAACCCTTAGAAGTTGAGAAGTAACATGGTTAGATATAAGCATGGTTCCTGACACAGCCAGCCCTGTACTCTTTGCAGTTAAAACCGTCAGTTGGGGGAGCAATCAAAACCTCACAGGCAGACTTAATAATCTTTTGGCAAGAAGGACTCATTGCCTGATTGCTTTCTGGAACATGGGAGAAGTCAGTCTTTTGTTGTCTCACACCCACGTGGGGCACCCCCACACGGTGATAAGAAGATGTGATGATTTCCCCTAGCCTAATGTAGGACACAGAGGCCCCCTGATGCACTGGCTGGTCATCAAGGCCAGGGTGAAGGGACTGTGGAGAAGGAGTTAGGGTAAATGATCCAGGTTAAGGATTAAATGGCAGGCAAAACCAGTCATGGGAAAAAAATGTAGCAGGAGCAAGCACTATGATGGGGGCTCAGTCTACCAGTGGGGAGATAGCAATACATAACACAGACAGGGAAACAGAACAAAGTATGTCATCTGCTACTACAGCAGAGACAAAGTCAATATGAAAGATCAATGAGCAACATTCTTTAGTGGAATCCTGCAACAACCAGACAATACACATTGACCTCAGACCCATCCTCACTTGATCTTGCTACATGGAGCCCTTAAACTCAGTTGCCCTGAACCCAAGCACAGGAGAAAGAGAAGAGGTAAGGGGAAACTCCGAAAGATTGCTCTGGAGAGTTAAATTTAACCTAAAAACAATGGATGTTTTTTATCTGGAAGTGAGTTGATAAATTCAGGTGGCATATAAGTATTCCTTCTTTAAGCAAAAATGGGTGCTGGTGGCCAAGCAGTATTCAGTTATGGAGAAATAAAGTTATATTTCTACTCACCTCAGTCACAGTGTATAAATTTTAAATCCACTCTACACCTAAAGGCCAGTGATTTATCAGTACTGAGTTTTACAGTAAAATAAAAATTTTAAAAGTTACCAAATGGCTAAGTATAGGGCAGAAATCATGAGGAATATAAAAAAAGTTAACCTCTTATCCAAGAAGAAGCATGGTGAAAGTGGTTCGACTAAAGTATTTTAAAGCCAAATGTGAAAATACTATGTGCCATGCTTACAATAAACCATATGACACCAACACAGTTATTTTCAAATGTCGTGTGGGATTCAATTTGCATAAAAGCCCAAGAATAAAGACACACTTTACAACTTGCCCAGGAATTTTCCTCTTGTATTGATGAAACCCTCACCGCTTATTTCCCGTTTCCATCCAACTGGAAACAACCATATCCATTATAGAATATAATGAGTTGACACAGTTACTCATGATTCGCTGATGGATGAATTATCTGAGCCAGTGTTTGCAGTCACCTTAAATGCAGACAATACACTTTGAAGCTCTTGTTATACTGCAGAAGCAAGAAACAGATAAAGTTGTGTTTTATCTGCATTTAAGGAGTAAGGAATCAGATCCTAAGGTCTTTGTGCTTTGCTTTAATAAGTATAAAAGGTAAAAAGGACTGACTCTAAGGGAAGCCATATGACCAGGTTCACAAGCCTGTCTTAAACCACACACTATTGATGTGATATTCAGCTTTCATTTTATCAGGTGGAAATGGTTAAGTACTTAACTATAGGAAAGACAGAGATCATGCACGTGAAAACTCAGCTTTAGCAAAACAGCTTGCCACATCATAACACACTCGATACAGGTTTGTGAAAACGATCAATATTTCAAAACCTGAATTCTGAAAATAACCAAACATAAACTCATTCTCAACCCAAGATTGTCTCCACAAACTGTTTTCCACTAATTCCCAGTTAGAGAGCCCACCTCATTTTTTCCTGTTCATTTTACTATGCTACCATAACACTAATTTTCCCAGTCCCACCATATTGTATTAAATGACAATACACTAAGCAGGGAGTGGTGGCGCACGCTTGTAATCCCAGTACTTGGGAGGCTGAGACCAGAGGATCCGGGTTCTTGGCCAGCCTCAGCTACTTAGTGAGGCCCTCTGCAACTTAGGGAGACCCTGTTTCAAAAATAAAGCATAAAAAATAGGGCTGGAGGTGTAGCTCGGATGTAGAATGCCCCTGCATTCAATTCTCAGTACCCCCCCCAAAAAAAGAAGAAAAAGAATGACAATCCACTTTAAAGAGAATAATCCCTCTCCGGACTGAGATCTTTGTTCAAAGACACAGAAACATACACTCACTCTCACTCTGTCCCTGGTGATGAATACCAAATTCTCAGAAATGATTACGCAGTGTTAGGACACAGTCTTCAAACAGACCTGAATAAAACACCCTCCATGCTCAGGGGAGGAGATCCAGGCTCCTAGCCCAATTTATATTTTATTTTTTAAACAGGGAAACCAGAAATGAAGAACTTAAAAACCAAATTTCTGGAACCAAAAATATTGCTTGATTCCTCTGTTGCTTATTTCTAAGCGAATCCCTTGTTTATTCTGGACTTCCATTTTCCTGATTGCAAAATGAAGACAAACCTGGCAGGACCACTTCCATTTGTTCCACCAGATCCTTCCCCACTCTCCTTCTCCATACTTGGTGTCTCAGGCTGCCAACACCGAGGCGGAAACAAAGCGGCCCCTGTGGCTTCTGGTTAGGCCTATGGGAGGAACTGGCCAGGTTCTGAGGCTGGAAAAAGAGAAACCCAAGCTGTTACACCTCCTCCCCCAGCCCTCCCAGAACAGTCTCTCCACCAGGCCACTGATTAGCACTGTTTCTCCACCTGTGTCTGCAACTCTCCTAATCTCGGAACCAAAAAACTATGGGTTCATATCATGAAGCCAAAAAATGTGCATTAAATACCACAGCTGCAAATGACCTAGATTCATTCCTTCATTTATTTTGGATTTCTAAATACAAATATGTATTTAGTGCCTACTGTGTGCCAGGCATTGTACCTGAGGGAGGAGATACATGAGAAAAAGAGATGTGGTTTCTGACCTCATTCATCTTAAAATCTAGATGGAACACCAACAATATAGCATGTAAATTCAATAGGATGGGATTGCCTGTTTACTCTTATCTCTAATTTCGTTGCAATCACAGTAAGTAGAAACTTTCTTACATTTGCACATGCAAGGAAGAGCAGATGCTTCTGTCCCCTGAGCAGTTACCATCTTTCTGAGTCATATAAACCACCATGCTAACTAAAGAAGAGATTTCTTCCAGAAATTTCTGTTGGGTTTGAGGCTTGAATGTATTAGCCAGTATTGAAGTGTTTTTGTTTTGTTTTGTTTTGTTTTGTTTTGTTTTGTTTTTACCACACATAGATTCAAATATGAGGTTTTCAAACATGGGTATATTTTGTAAATTGTGATAATAGTGAGTAAACAGTCTCTTAGGCAGGATTTATGATGGAGTCAAAGTTATCATGCATCTAGAGACATAAGAAAAGAGCATTTAGTGAGAATCTTAAGAAAGCTTGCAAATCAGCCCTCGGTTGGGTTGGCTTGCAAGTCATCCTCCTTGGTGGGGGAACAGTTCTTTAGCTATTCAAGCTGAACATTCCTCAGAGGAGGGAGCACCAGTTCTAACACAGGACTCTGGCAGTTAGTGGGCTGCATCCTGATTACTCTCTCCTGACATTATTTTAAGATCTAACTCCTACAGAGGATTTGCAAGAAAGAACAAGGAAATACCCATATAAGAGCAAAAGTCTACTTGCCAAGATTCTTAAGGTTACTTCAAGATTCTCCCTTCTTAACTAATTCTTTCTTCTGAGAAATAACAGACATGTATTCTTAAATAAAAATCAATAATCTCAAATTTAAAAATGTTTTTAAAAGTTTAGTCTTCCATGGATTGTGTGTGTGTGTGTGTGTGTGTGTGTGTGTGTGTACACACATATGTGCACACATGTGTTTTGAGAAAGCCAACGAAAAATTATTTTTTAAATTGTTGTATTATTACATTACAATTATGCATCATAGTGAGGCTCAATGTAATAAAAACATACCTGCACATAGATAGCTCTTGGTATGATTTCTCTCCACATCCTACCTTTACCCCTCCTCCTCTTCCCTCCGTACATATGTTAATGAAATTGAGAGCAATACCTTCAAACATTTCCATAGTATTATGTGACCTGCTCCCTTCCTCAATTCTCCCTCTACCATACCTAATTCCCTCCCCAAATCCCCTTCCACTATTCTATGGGTCTCTTTCCTCATTTATCTGAAGTCCTTTTTGTCTACTATTTTCTCTCTAGCTTCCACATCTGAGAGAAAGCACATGACTTTATAAGACTGTCTGATCTCATTTAGGATAATATTCTCTAGTTCCATTTATTTTCCTGCAAAGGACATAATTTTGTTCTTTATGGCTGAATAGAATTGTGTGTATATACCAAATTGTCTTTATCCATTCAACAACAACCAGGTTGGTTCCATAATTTGGATATTGGAAATTGTGCTGCTATAAACATAGATTTACATGTATCACTATAGTATTCTGATTTTAATTGTTTTGGAAAGATACCAAGGAGTGATATAGCTAGGTCACATGATGGTTCCATTCCTAGTTTTATCGAGGAATCTCCATACTGATTGTATTAATTTACAATCCCACTAACAGTTCCTATTTCCCCACATCCTCGCCAGCATTTATTATTGTTTGTTTTCTTGATGATTGACATTCTAACTGGAGTTAGATGGACTCTTGGGGTAGTTTTGCTATGCATTTCCCTGTCTTTACATATGATATTTTTCAGTTAACCATAAGTTCTGCCATGTCCTATCAACTCTCAGTTGACTCAGTTTGTATACATACACAGCCTACCTCTCCCCTTCAGTTTTTTAATTTGCAATCCCAGATCTATAATGATTCAACCCATTACTTTTATGCAGTGTGTATGTTCAACATGTAGTGGATAAAACAGAAAAGACACTTTCTAGACCTTAAAAGACTATCTATCTTGATCACTGTTTTCCCTTCATGTCTAGCATAGTGCAACACATTATGCGTCTCTTATATCTATAGATAAAGAATGAATGAAGTCATGCTTACTAATACCCGTTGCATTTTTTGGCACTTTTCATTATTACGCCTTCATTATATTACTTTATTAATTCATTCAGACACTGTGGAGACAGTTCTTATATAAAAGGGTTTAGAGTACAGAAAGGAAAATGTGTGGCCCTTCTCATGCAATTCAAGCTGCACGCCTAGAGCTGAATTTGAGGGGATGTCTGAATGCAGGGAAGTCGGGGACAATGGCAGGGTGTTGGGGATCTGGGTCAGGACAGATGAGATAAGCAAGTTTTAGCCACTGGAGACTGGTTTCTAGCAGCAGTATGGTATTAGATCATGAGTGGTTGATGCTTTTAATGGCATCATCTCTTTGAGTTGCACATAAAAAGGGAATCTAACTGGATTTGTTAAAGGTGTCTTATTTTGATTCCTATAGCTCAGTGGGCATTTCATTAGGGTTTTACTTCAGCACTATAAAGAAAAGAGAAAGAAAGGAAAAGCCTTGCAAAGCCAGCAGTGTCTGAGCATCTATCTATAAGATGCAAAGCTATGAACTGTAGTTCTTCAGACTAACTCAGCCTTTTCTAACCTGACGACTGAATCGGCTATAGAAACACACAATTAGAAGGCAAATACGTAAAACTGTTTATGTAGATGTATGTGTGTGTATGATGTAATATAATGTCTGTATACACACATGTATGTGTGCATAGTAAAAAAAATCCGTATCTTTTGTAAACACAAAATGTCCTGTAACTACTGTCCAAAATATTTTATTAGCATTATGCTCACTATATACAAGTCACAAAAATTTCGGTGATATTGCCTGCAAAGGCTGGCTATCCATCTTCAATCTTCAGCATCAAAATAGTGCAGAAGCATTTGCTGCCTATCTTATGCTTTCTATTCTCATACCTCTCTCCTTCCCACGCTCCCACCCAGGCAGTTGTCCAAAGTCACAATAAGCTCAGGGGAATAAGATCAGAAGGCATTGTGTAATTTCTATAATTCTTTAACCCTGGTACCTTGATGCAGTGTCACTATTTAAACTTGGGCATTTTGATTTAAACGGATCACAAGCAGAGAGAGGAGAGAGAGAATTGGCTCTGCTCTGCTATTAATCATCTCTCCATTACATTTTCCACCAAACAATATAAGAAACAAAGAAAGAAACAAAAGCCATCCTAAACGGTCCTTCATGTGCAAATAATTGGCCTGGTTGGCTTTTGTCATCGTGGAGGACAGCGACCCTGACTAAGGTTTATTAATATATGCCCTCGAGACAACAGAACTCCAGAAGTCTTGCCCAACCCTAAGCCCTGTGAAATTCACAAAGTACACCATGCCTCGCCTTTTCTTGCACATGACTTTCTCTACAGATTCCTCTGCATAAGCACTCTTTGTACTAAAATCCCGATTTTGATCTCCCTACTTTTAAATACCATGGAGTGCCTAAGGCCTGAAAACTCCACGTTTCTTTGCTCTTGGTTCAATATGCTCAGTGGGAGAAATTTGTCATCGGACTTGTTGCTGTTGGAGAAATATAGAGATCTCCTTTCCCCTCAGCCCCTGAAGCATCTGTTGCCTGGACTTCTGTTTGTATTAATGAAATATGCCATCTGCATGTGTAGGCTTTTGCATTTCGGTAGGAAGCAGAAAAGGAAATCCCAAAGAGGAATCCATTAGCCATTATAATGCCCACACTGTGCTCCTTCATGCATGACTCTAAGACTGAATCTTCCTAACCACCTGTGGCCACTGCCAGGGACCCCATTTTAGAATAGGGCAAACTCAACAAGTAATAGGGCATCATTTCATTGTGAATCAACTCAAAAAGGCCACTCTTCTATTTGGACAAAAGACTGCAGTCCTGGTATTTCCTCTGCCTTAATGGATAGCAGATTAGTCATAAGCCTTCCAGACACAAAGGACAGAAACACAGCTCTATACAGCTCAAAGGAGGACATATATGGAAGCGAGAATCTGAGTGAACCCACAGGTGAGACTGCCTCAAGGTGCTGAATGATTAGTCTCTCCCTGCCTCTCAGTTCAGCTCTCCTTGCTGTTGGGTTATATCCAAGCAAATTCTCATCAGGTTGTAATCCTCTTGCACATGGACTGAGGGAGGGGCAGGTGAAGGAACGTTAAGTGTGATGTTTCCCCAAATTAAAGCATGCTTAACAAGACAAAACCAGAGATGTCCACTCTAGAAAGGGAAAGCAAAAAAGCCATGGAGTTTGGGGGAAATACTTAGCTTCACATGGTCCTAGTATGAAATAGCCCCTTCCTTTGCTTATCCACCAAATTCTTTTGAGGGAGGCTGCATCTGTCTCCTCAGGTATTGCTTCCCTTTTTAAGGAACATGTCAGGAGCTAGATTATAGGAAAGGGCAGGTGAGAATGTTATGGCCAGAGCTAAGAAATAAGGAGCTGTCAAGTGTGACCCAACTTCAGCTGTTTGGGAGATGGGCTCTATCTGGAAGGGCAGAACTAAAGGAGTCTGAGTGACAGTCGTACTGTCCAGAAGACCCAGCAAAGAAAAGAAACACTGACCAAAAGTCCAACCTAATTTCTCATTAATCTACACATATTTTGAAAGGATGATAATAATACGCATAATAACAATCCAACAGTTAACATGCATTGAGTGATTACTATGTAATGGGGCATCATTTCATTTTAATAAGTATGCTGAGCACTTAAGATATCTAGCCTACATGAAGAATTGAGTTCTTGGGGTTAATACAGGCATGGCTCCAATTTATAGAGTCAGACAAGCATTAGCACAGGGGCTGATATCTCAGTTAAGATGTGAAAGAAACATAAAAGTCAGAGTGTAGAGGGGGCTTGATCTAGAAATAGAACACAGGATATTCAAAGATCCTGTGGTAGGTCTGAGAACATAGTGATCAGGGAAGAAAAAGGAATTCTTGATAGTTGAAACACCACATGAGATGAGAAAGAGGGGAGAGAACAGTGGAATGGGGGAGGTGATCTAGGGGAGGGTGGGCAGGGGGGAGAGGGAAAATTAATGAGGGCAACACTTCTATTGATGTAAGGTACATGTGTGAAAATACCAATGCAAATCTCTGTATCATGTATGGGGAAGGGGAGGGAGTAGGGAGGGAGCCAGAGGGAAGCCCACCAAGTGCTGTGTGCATGTATACCACTATCACTCTGAACTACATTATGATGTGAGACTACAATGCACCAGTACAAGAATATAAAAATAATAAAAATTCTTTTTTTTTTTTGCAGTACCGGGGATTGAACCCAGGGGCGTTCTACCTCCGCGCTACACCCCCGGCCCTATTTTTTTATACTTTATTTTGAAACTGGGTCTCACGAAGGTGCGGAGGGCCTCACTAGGTAGAGAGAGGGGGGGGGGAGAGAGAGAGAGAAAGAGAGAGAGAGAGAGAGAGAGAGCTGAGGCTGGCCACGAACCCGGATCCTCCGGTCTCCACCTCTCAAAGTACTGGGATTACAAGCGTGCACCACCATGCCCGGCTCATAAAAATTCTTAAAAAAAAGAAAGATGGGAGAGAAGAGTAGAAAACACACAGAAGGTTAGAAAGGCAAAGAAAAAGAAGTAAAATGATACGCTGGATCTAGGCTTCCTGGGACCCTCAGGGCTGATCAAACTAATATAGGTATGGTTCTACTGTTGAGTACAGATAAAAAGTTAGGATTAGGATTTCTTCATCAAATATTGTCTCCTGTTGCTAGATGAATTCAGATGATACAAATGAGAGTTATTTTTAAAATGATATTATACTGGACAAACTTGACCACCATTTCCAAGACTGACAAGAGCAAGTCGCTTTCCCCAAGAGTAATCATGCGATGAGTCGGTCAACCCAGCTTCACCTTGAATGCCTAATTTGGATATTTACCAAACCTAGCTCAATTCCTCGCATATCACAAACTCAATAAATGTTCATCGAATGGATGTTCTAGACAGATGAGTAGTAAATGCCTTCTCTTTTGAATCAAATCAGACCTGAAAAATACCCTATTTATTCTGCACTTATTTACTTCCTGAAGAAGTGCCTTTCTTCCACAAATCATCCATCTAAATATTGAATGGCATTATACATTTACAAAAAGCCATTGTATCTGCTAACTATCTGGGATGGCTTATGCAGACTTCCAAAGAACAATCACACTTAGCTCTCAGTATCAGGAATAAAGATTCCTCTTTAGCATGTTTTTAGTCAAATGAGAAGTGTCAATCTTACAAATAAATGGACGTGTTAGGCTATAGAAGGGATATTTATGTCTCTCAAAAATCTATACACTGAAACTTTACCCACACTGTGATAGTATGTGGATGTGTGGCATTTGGGACCTGACTAGACCATGAGGGCAAAACCATCATGAATGGGATTAATGCCCCAATAAAAGACACCACAGGGGGGTCCCTCACCCCTCTGCCATGTGAGAACACAGCCAGAATATGCCATCAGTGAACCAGAAAGTGGGTCCTCCCCTCACCAGACACTGAAGTGGCTGCTACCTTGATCTTGCACTTCCCAGCCTCCAAAAATGTAACAAGTACATTTCTGTTATTTATAAGCTGCCCAGGTCATAGTATTTTGTTGTAGCACCAAAACTGAGACTACATGGGATTTTTTTCTGGTTTTTTTTTTTTGGTTGCTTTTTTTATTTGTTTTGTTTTGGGTTTTTTTTTTTTTCTTGGCTTCAGTTACGAGAAAGTTTGTAGTGAACTTGGGGAGTAATTCATAAATTGAGTATAACCATATCATACGCACATGTCAATGACAAATTTATCCTTGGACTTTATTCAAAATTTCCTCCACTAATTTACCTAACATCCAATGTCTTTTGATTTAAAATATATCTCTTTCTTACTCCATAAGTTTGTGAGGGGCTTTACAAACATTATTCTACATAAAAGGATAAACAGATCAATGAATGGCTATACACATGAACGGACAGCTAGGTAAATAATACCTGGTCAGATCTATATACCCTTCTCCACTCCCACTTCCTCTTAGTCTTTGAGGACACCTATAATTTAACCACATATTTATATTTTCAAAATAGCCAATGCCTCATCTTCTTGGTTGTTACCTCTATTTCTGGGCTCCATAAAGGACATATGACTATATCTGTACAGTGGGCGAGGAGAAGATGTGACATGTATAGCTTCCAGGACAGAACATTTTTAATATATTTTTATTGGTATATCATAAGTATACATCATAGTGAGGTTCAAAGTAATACATTCAGCCAGGCATGGTGGCGCATGCTTGTAAACCCAGTAGTTGGGAGACTGAGAGAGGAGGATCCCAGGTTCGCGACCAGCCTCAGCTACTTGTGAGACCCTCCACAACTTAGTGAGACCCTGTTTCAAAATAAAGAATGAAATAGGGCTGGGGGTGTAGCTAGGAGATAGAATGCCCCTGAGTTCAATCCCCAGAGCCACAAAAACCCCCAAAACAAAAAAGTAACACATTTATACATGCACACATCACTTCATGTATTTCCCTCCACATCCTACCCAGCTTCTACCTCTTCCCTCCCTGAACATGTTAGTGAATTTGGTAATGATACCTTTATATATGGATATAGAATTATTTGAATTATTTCCTTCCTCTATCCTCCTTCCCCTGCCACCCACCTCTGTACTCTAATCCCCTTCCACTATTCTACTGGTCTCTTTCCTCATTTATCTGAAGTCCTTTTTTTTTTTCTATTGTTCTCCACATCTGAGAGAAAATATATGACTCTCCAAGTCTGGCTGATATCACTTAGCATAATATTCTCTAGTTCCATCCATTTTCCTGCAAATGACATAATTTTGTTCTTCTTTATGAATGTGTAAAACTCCACTGTGTGAGCCGGGCGTGGTGGCACATGCTTGTAATCCCAGTACTTTGGGAGGCAGAGACCGGAGGATCCAGGTTCACGGCCAGCCTCAGCTCTCTCTTTCTCTCTCTCTCTCTGCCTGCCTCTTTCTCTCTCTCTCTCGCTCTCTACCTAGTGAGGCCCTCCGCAACTTCGTGAGACCCGGTTTCAAAATAAAGTATAAAAAAATAGGGCCGGGGGTGTAGCGCAGAGGTAGAACACCCCTGGGTTCAATCCCCGGTACCGCAAAAAAAAAAAAAAAAAAACTCCACTGTGTGTATATACCACATTTTCTTTATTCGTTCATCTGTTGATGGACACCTAGGTTAGTTCCATAATTTGGCACAATTTGTGAATTGTGTTGCTATACACATGGATAGACATGCATCAATAATATAGTATTTTTACTTTAATTCTTTTGGAAAGATACTAAGGAGTGGTACAGCTGAGTCATATGGGGGTTCCATTCCTAGTCTTTTGAGGAATCTCCATACTGCTCTCTATAGTGGTTGTACATTTACAATCCAACCAAAAATGAATAAGAGTTCCTATTTCCCTTCATCCTCGCCAACATTTATTATTGTTTGTATTCTTGATGATTGCCATTCTATCTGAAATTAGAGTTAATGATAATGGGAGTTCCTCCATGTTCCCTTCTCAAGCCTAAGGACCCAGCAGAGGTATACCCAGTAAGGACTTGTCAATACTTAGGTCCCTGAGTGATGATTATGCAGAGCAGAGGTCCCACTGATCTACACTGGTCACATAGTATAAATTACATATAAATCTTTGTTGTTTAAGCCACCACTGATCATTTGGGGCTGTTTGTTGTTGCAACATCAGTTAATCTATCCTGACTGCTATTTATAATGAAATGCAGCAGAGAGCCATTAAAATGGAAGTACTGGACCAGTATCCATAGTAGCTGAAGTGGTAATATACAAAATGAAAATAAAATGCAAAATATCAAAATTTTATTGCAGATTTTGAAGTATGCTTTCAAAACTGTGTGGAAAAAAATTGGAAGGGTTTTGAAATTAATGGCAAAAGCCATTAGGATAGACACAGATAACACAAAGAAATATTAGAAGTGCAGTTATCACTTACCTACAGAATTTCTGTGCTTCAATCACTTAGCTGAGGTATGCAATTGGTTTTAAATAAAAGATATTGGTTATTAGGGTTGTGTTTCAAGGGTTCTTAGCAGTAATCCAATTTAAACCTTTAAGGGAATAATAGAAACATGGGATTTTAAATCAGAAATATCTTAGCATGTTTGAGGCCTTGAAAAAGTTACTTTGCTTTGCTTGGCTTTGATTTTTCTTAATAAAATGAAGAGTATTGTACCAGCCTTATGGCACTATGGAAACAAATTAAATAACCCAAATAAAAAGAAAAAAAAACATGGTCAAGGAAGAAGCTGGCTAATTTTGGAAACCACTTCAGACTTTTTTATTACATATGGAAATTCTAATCCACGGAGAGGTGCACCTAATTACATATGCATCAGAGCTAGTTCGTAGAGCTAAGGGAAAAAAAAAACTTCTGAATGTCCATTAAGAACTGGTTATTTTCCAGATTTTTTGATGATCAAAGAAGTAGATCTGCAAAAAATTAAGTCAAAGTAATTTTCAGATGGATAAAAGAATGAATATATTGATCATCAAGAAAATCCAAGTCAGGCATGGTGGTGCATGCCTGTAATCCTAGTACTTGAGAGGCTGAGACAGGAGGATCAAAGGTTCACAGCCAGCCTCAGCAACTTAGTGAGGCCATCCACAACTCAGTGAGATGCTGTTACAAAAATAAAAAAATAAAATAAAATAGGGCTGGGGGTGTAACTCAAAGGAAGAAAGCCCCTGGGTTCAATCCCCAGTAAAAGGAAGGAAGGAGGGAGGGAGAGAGGGAGGGAGGGAGGGAGGAAGGGAGGGAGTTCAGTGGTAAAAAATGTAGGAGGCCAGAGAGCCAAAGACTGATAACAGTTAACTGAAATCTGCCCTCACGCGGCAAAACCTCTAATGCCTTCTTCTAGTTCATTCTGGTATCTGTCTTTTCACAGCATGAAGTATAGACCATCTAGGGTGATTACCAGGCATTCCATCATGGTATGCCTTATAACATATCTCCCATGTTATTATCATCCTTATTGTTAACTCAATATCAAATTGGGATTACCTTTGCAAGTGAATCCATCTAATGTCAGAAATAATTAGAAGTTGTTTCTTTTTTTGACAGTGGGTGTTAAACGTTAACTAACTTGCATCATTGCACATCATGCATTGATTCATCATAAAATATCTCTTACAGTGCTGTCCATATAGCAGCAGGTAATTTGCATGTATTGAATCAATCAATAAATATACGAATAAATAAAGAACATAATAAAAATAATTCAGTGACTTTCTACTCTCTGATGGTAAGAGTCTGATTCACGTTAGCAGATTCCAAATAAGTAAGAGTTCAGACTACACAAATCACAGTTGTAATATTTATTACTTTATAGAAAGAAACCAAAGACTTATAACACAGGTCACTCAAAATAGGGCTGAAGCAAGGGCCCAGCAAATTCAGGGCAGCAAGGAATCTCATAACGCACAAGATGACCTAATAGGTCCTTCCCACCTGTTATTCCTCTAAGGGAGGATTTTTTTTTCCATGAAACCAGAGAAGACTAACTTGAGAGGCAAAGCACGATTGCTTAACCCAGTCAGGCACCAAATTGCTACAACTGAAAATGCTGAGAGCAGGCTAACCACATTCAAGCAAACCGATTTAATTTCCATAGAACATCCCTTCTTGTTACATGCTCCTTGTAGGGGAGACCACAGCAAGGAAATCCCTAGGCCCCATATTTCAGGTCTCAGGAACAAAAAGCAGGAAGCATTGATCCAGGTGGAGGAGCAGAGGAAGATGGGGATACAGTGGCTTTTCTTAGGATCTCTGTGCCGGAATGAAGAGGATAGAGAGAAAAATAAGCAGCATTTTGAAAATGAAGGTCAATTTAGAAGGTAACAAGGCACAGGGGAAATCACAAATGTCTTTGGAGCCAGAGTATTTAAATTGATAGTGCACCGCTTATTTCATGTGTGTAATTGCCAGCAGGTTCTCTGGGCTTCTCTCAATTTCCCTTATAAACTGAGGGTGATATGTCCTGTTTCCCAGCATTGCCATAGGATGAAATAGGGTCATTCACAAGTGTGTCTGGCATATGGTAGGAGCTCAGCAAAATATTTTCCCTCTCTCTTTAACCTTAGAGGCGTTGTTGATAAGACAAAAATGTGTGGAATGTTAAAAAGATTCATAACAGGCACAAGCATAAAGCAGGTGCTCAGTGTGGGCCATAGGGATGTAAGGACACATCCTCCCTGCTCTCTGCTCTCTGACAAGGATCGGGCTTGCAAGCACAAAATTCAGACAAAGGTGTATCTGAGACCATCCCATCGAGCTTTTAAGTTGTTTAAAGAAAAGTACAACAGAGAAATTTAGATGGTGACTGTTATCGTGTTATTGTTAAAACTGGAGAGAAATACATTGAAAGTAAAAATGGTTAACTGTAATTTAACCAGATGATAAAGCTCCATCTTAGAGTAAAAACCACACAGTAGTCTCTAAGTAACTTCACAGCAATTCTCCAGGAAAAGCCACTTAAACAAAAGACAAAACTGCATAGTAGTATGCACAATTTAAAAAGAGCCACTAAAAAGACACATGCTAGGCATGGTGGTGCGCACCTATAATGCCAGTATTTGGGAGGCTGAGACAGGAGGATCACAGGTTCAAGGACAGCCTCAGCAATGTAGCAAGACTCTGAGCAACCTAGCAAGACTCTGTTTCAAAACAAAAATAAAAAGAGCCGGGGGTGTAGCTCAAAGGTAGAATGCCTCTGGGATAAATCCCCAGTTCCACAAAAATAAATAAATAAAAAGACACAAATTTTTTATTTCCCTATATATGCATTGTCATGTATAATAAATCTGAAATAACCCCCAAAATACACAGTAGCCTCATTGACACAAGGACATGTTTTGGGCAAAGGGAAAGAGAACATCAGAGGAAGGCAATGTTTTTATTATTTTTATCTATTGAATAAAACAAAAATGTGTTCTGTATTAATTGCATAATAAAAAAGAAGGAAAAGAAGAAATGAAGACAAGCATATCTACATCCAGAAATTGGTTAGCAGAGAGGGCATGCCCCAAGGGGACAGGGGCAGCTACTAGAAGGCTCTTTGAATGTAGATGTGCCTCTCTGTACCACGTGCGGACCTGAGAAATGTGAGGGAGCCTGATGCTGGCCTCGTCTATTCCAGAGGGCACACAGAGGCCACCTCATAAGGGAAAATATCCTTTCAAATGATATCCTTATTTCCATCTCTGTTCTCACCCCTAGACCCAATACAACCAAGTGCCTGACTTTCCTGACCCTGGTAAACCCTGATATTTTTTTCATGTATTATTTTTTTCTTCATGAGAAGTCTGTTTTTCACTTCTTTCCTTTTTCCTTCCATTCAGAAAGAGAACTGCTGAGAAGAAAGTAGCAGGAGTTCTGTTCCATGTCAGGGTTCTGCTGCTGTTGCTCCTCTGATCACTAAACTAGGGAGGTGGAGAAGAAGCCACTCGAATTAATTAGAAACCAAAAATAGTGGAACACTTAGAGAGAGAGAAAGAGAGAGAGAGAGAGGGAGGGAGAGAGAGAGACAAAAGAAGGAAAAAGCATAAGACAAATCTTAAATGATGCATAATGAATAGCTTGTGGTATTTTGTTATTTTTATGGACAAAATAGCTTCATCCATTCATTTAAGCTTTGATATGAGTGACAAAACAACATGATGGTATCCCTGTGTCCTTATACAATGTCTGTCATGCCTTTAGGGACTAAAAGCAAAACAGGGGAAAATATCTTGTTTCATGGTCCTAAGGAAGGCATCAACTCGCCACTTCTCTTAAGCCTGAATTTGTAGCTGAGGATAGGCTATGAGTTGGGCAAGAAGAAGGACAGCTCCAGCGGCAGTAGTGAGGAGCAGGTGCCTGGTAATGCTGAGGTTACCGTGGACACCACTAGAGAGGCACAGACAATATCAGTCATCTTGACAAGCCCTTCTGTCCACTGTCACTGCTCTGCTAGTGATTAAAATGACATCCTCTCACCCACAATTGGCTTTTTCTTTCATTCACTTTCATCTAACATATTAAAAAAATCATGCAGCAGAGACAAACTAGAAAAAAAATGAAAGGGAGAAGAAAACAAACCAGCAAACAAAATTGAATGAAGCCCCAAAGTGTCTGAAGAACCAAAGCAACTCCGCACTTGCAAGCAGGTGCACGCGAAGACATCCTCCGTGAAGCTGCAACTCCCCGCCAAATGATGACATAATTGATACTTGTGTTCACAGTTTTGCCCACAACTGATGGTGAATACTTAGAACAGATGAACTGATGTGCATGTGCAATGAAGCACTGTAGCAGATAACCAAACTGTCCAATAAACAGAAACTAAAACGGACTGGAATGATTTAAGTAATTAATTCTTGAAAGTAAGTTCAAGTAGAGAACATTGTGGAAAAGCCACAGGCAGAACACTGAGAGCAGAGAATATGTCACAAATGTGCTTCATACACCCAGCAAGCAGCCAAGTATCTAGCAAAAGAAATATATATAATTAATATATATGTATGTTGAGATATATATATATCATAAATTAATGTTGAGAATATAAACAAAATTCTAATGTGTATCCAAAGTTGAAGATGATATTTCTGGATTATTGTTAGGATGCTTAATTTAACTCAAAAGGTGAGAATTTTCTTTTACCTATAGGATATAGCTTAGTGCTTAACTGTGCGAGGCCTGGAGACAGGAAGTAAGAGTTTAAATCTATGCTTTGTCATTTACTAGCTAAGTGACTTGAATACATTTACCCGCTCTGAGCTTTAGGTTCCTCATTTGAAAAATGGAGACAACACAACCTATGAAGGTCAGGGTGAGAATTAAATAATCTATGAAAACTACTTTGCACCACGCTCCAGTGCTGGTGTGCCCAAGGAATATGTGTTGTTATTGTTCTTGTTGTGCGCAGCAGCCTCAAGAAGAGAGAAGAGGTGTGCAGCTGGCTTTAATATGCTTGGCATGTTCCAAAACGAGTCCTCAATTGTAAGCACTCTGCAATGGAGACAAGTCTCTCTGAAGTGTGCTGAAGATTCATTCCCCCTGCAACTCTGGTTCCAAAGTTAGCATCAGGTAGGTAGTGGGAAAACTGTCAGGTAGTTGACATAAAACAGAATCAGATCAGGTCATTATTGAAATTTCTGTTTTACTCCCAAACTGGTGTCTATTGGAGTTAGTTCTAAAATACATATAACGGAGCACAGAAAACAGAAAAGGCAGGTAAATGAACCATTAATAGTATCAGCTTCTCCCTAAATACATTTTCTTGAGAACTGGCAGTCAGTTTAATCTGAGCACTGATGTAGTCAGTAGTGGAAAAGCGCGTGCGCGCACACACACACACACACACACACACCCACACACACACAGTATATAAGCACACACAGAGAAGCGGTGATCTCAGTCTATGGGTCAGTTTTCTATCAACCTGAGGAATCATGTTAGAGCAGAAACAAAACCCAAAAAACAAAGGCAAAGCAGAAAGCCATCCAAACCTGGTAAATAACCAGACTATGCATGAAATGTGTAATTTTCTCTCTACAAAACTCACAGAGCAGACAGCATTTCTCTAACCACCTGATCAAGGAAGTATCAGTCTTTTGTTCAAAAAAACGCAATCCTCTAAGGTTGAATTCTCCCTTACTGCCCATTTCTCCCAGCTTTCTTAAAAACAAAACATCCAATTTCTTTCTTTTGTTTTTCAGAAATGCCCGGGAGCTTCACCAATTTGTTCAGCTAGAAATTTGCAAGGATTATAAGGAGGAATGTTTGGCTCCTTCAACAGGAAAAATGCTTCAGGCTTAACATTAGAAGTTGGGATCAACTTAAACCATTCTGCCTGGTCATGCCTACTCTGAGGAGGAGGCAGAATTCCTTAGGAATGTCAGACCAGAAGGGCCTGGCTCTCTGGATGTTCTTTGTATTAATTACACAACTCAATCTGAGATTGCTAAATCAGCCTGGTTTTATTTCACCAAAGTAGTATTAATAAACTATATACTAATGAATAACCAGAAAAAATTCATCCCCCTAAAGTCCATGAATGCCACAAGAATCAATTCTAGCTAGAGTTCCTCTAAAATTAATGTAATGGTTAAGGGACATCCAGATACACACAATGACACAGAAGGTTTGATATATAAAACATCAAGGGAAAATCCACTAATATCTAATAGATTCTAAGATTTTCTTGTGGGTTTTTATTGTCATTTGTTTGTTTTGATCTTTTCTGGTGTTTATAGACCCATTTTACACAACCGTGTAGCACAGTTCTAAGAAGGATCCTTAGAAATCACCTATGATTTCTACTTGTTACATGGAAGAAACAAACTGCTCACAGGGATTTAGCATTTCACCCACCACTGAATGTTAGCAAAACTGGTCCTAAAACTCCGCATTCTTTGGAGTTGTCTTTCTCCCTTTCCCAACAAACATTGCCATTTGTGGCTTATTTTACAAAAATATCGATGATAAACATGATTTGTTAGTTTCTTAGAAATTGTGAGTGAGTGATATGTAAATGTGCCATAAACATAATTCAGATAGCTTTGTTCACCTCCTTAGCCCCAGGAGGCAATATCTCAAATGCTGGCAGTGTTTTTCTATCTATACTCTGGAAACAAAGCAAGAGAGAGATTCACAGATATCCACTTGTAGTCACTGTCACTCATCTCCCTAGTGCTGGCTGCATCCTCTTTGCATACAGGGGAAACCGCTTAATGTATTGGACATGGACTAAATCTCTGAAAATATGGGTCTTGGGGCTGCATCAGAAAGCTGGGAAACTAATAATAAAGGTGACGAAAGGGTAAAACCGGGCTTTTAGCCAACTAGAAAATCAGTATTTCTTGTTCATAACAGGAAAACTAATTCAGTGCCACAGACACCTGGTCATTTGTGTCTTAATTGAATCACTTGGGTCTTTTTTCTTTCCCCCCTCTGCTACTAATAACTGAAGTTTAATGGGATTTTAACATTTCCAGCAAGGTGGCACACATCCCCAGCTCTCTCAGAAGAGGTAATTGACCAAGATTGTATTAAACCATCATTATGGGAAATGTTTCAGGTCCCAGAAGAAATGCGACCAATGCTTCTAAATTGGAACGTTCTTCCTTCCTTTGTCCCTAAGGTGATTTGCCAATAAACTAACATGTTGGGTAAATGTCTGTAACACGTGGTTAAACATAATTCAATCTTATTAAATACCTATTTAAAGTCACATTTATCTCTGCTTGGTTTCATTACCTCCCTTTTGACCTACTTGTCCCTTTTCTTTCTTTCCTGTATACACCTTTGCTTTGGAAGGGTCCCCTGAGTGCCAATATTCCTTTTCATTTTAAGCTCACTTGAAGTCTGACCTCTTCCAAGGAAACCAACAATCATTTCACCCTGTCTAAAGCAAACAGAGCACAATAATAAAAGACCCTCTACGGTCTGCTTCAAAGTTTAAAAATTACAATTAAATAAAACACATAGATCACTGTTCTACACAATCTGACTTCCTAAGAGTCCTAGGATGTAAGGTCAGCATTTTTGAAATTTTCCCTGCATCACCCAGAGTACTGTGGTTTGTATACAAGGGGAAAAAAAATCTTAGATGGACAGGCATCTACTTTATTAAAATTCTTAGATACTAGATTATATTCAAATTTTAATGAGAAACAAAAATAATCTGACTTTCTGTTGACCTTTGGAAGCGAAGATGCTGTGATAGTCTGCATTCCAGTAATTTGATCTAAACAACTTTCAGCCTCTGAGATGAAGTCAGAAATCTTCCTTGGGAACCTTTCCCTGCACGTCTGTGGAGAGCCTGTCTCCTTGTCTCTAGCTCATTATGAAACACCAAGGAGAGGAGACACCACGGTTTCGCTCATTGCCAATGCACTTCTTTTGATAGATGTGGGTTTTATCTCCTCTAATTGTGGTCATTTCCCTGCATCCCAGTTATGAGGGAGGATCTGTGACCTCAATATAATTGTATTAATGAATCAGTTCCAAGCAGAAGAGATACAGTCTGTCCATGACAGAAACAAGAGCCTAAAAGATTTGTTAGGAACTAATGAGCAAATTGGGAGAACACATGTAAGCACTCGGCTCGCCATAAATAGCAACAGCAAGGGAACGAGGGCAACTCAGCGCCATGAGCAAGTAGCCTTTCCTCCCCTGCCTGCTCATTTGAGCCTCGCAGTGGTTAACATGATTTACAGATCTTTGGTGGCTTCAGCAGCAAATGAGATGCCAACCTCAATCCTGTTCATGACAGGCCGATTATTCAGAAGAGATGCATAATTGCAAAAAAAAAAAAAAATGCCCATGGTACACTAGCTCTTCAAGGGAGCTGGATAATAATGAGCCACATCTTGCCATTAGGTAAGAGATATTCTGGGGTGGAATTAACTGATTCAGGATTCTATGTTGCTATTTAGGGCATTTCTTTATGTTTATGTGTCTTGGGCCAATGAATGCACTTTCACTTAAATACAGCTTCCTCCCAGTGCCTGGCTTGAAATTCCCCTTTTGCTGTATATATCTCTTTGGATCTGTGTAGATGATGACTCTATCCTTACTTTGATTTCCTTAGAAGGTGTGTTGTTTGTAAGGGTTTCTATGTCATCGGCTAATTTTTCAGTTCTTTTGCTTAAGTGTTTTTGCATCTTTCCTACATGATATAACCTTGCCAACTTTCCGGTTAATTCTCCAGATAGTAAGAAAATGGGTTCATTTGTTTTTCTGAAGATAGCAGAGGAGCTTAAACAATATAACTGGCTCTGGTCATCATGTCCTCTGTATACACCTCTCTGCTTCAGCATCACCCACTTACGCTTTCTTCCTGAATGATTGCTCACCCCACTGATCTTATGGTCAAGTTCTGCCTTCCCACATGTGTTCAGAGCCACACACCCCTCCCGTTTTCAACCAACTGGTGGAGAAGTCCCACTTCCACCTCTGAATTGGATGGTACACTGCCGTGTGAATAAATATGATGTTAAAGACTGGGTCTTAGAGTCAGGTATACCTGGGTAGAAGTCTTGTCTCTCCCATTTAGTAGCTCTGTGACCTTGGGACAATGCCATACCATCTTGGAAACCCAGATTCCTCATTGTAAAAGGAGGACACTAAGAGCAATTTTAGCTGTTTCATGGATCAAATTAATAGTATTTCTGCAAAATAGCTATGAAAGTAACTAGAATTCAGGAACTTCCCAACACATTACTTTACTTTCCTCTCAATGTCTTTACTAGATTGTAAGCTCTTCAAGGCAAGCATAAGCTCTTACAAATACCATGGGCATAAAACAAAATTCATGACACTTATATTTCTGCTCAGGAGTATTAATCCCTTCTTCCAGATAAATATAAACTAAGCCTAAACGATGTTCTACATGAGAAAGGGTTTACACAAACAAAACAAGAAACTATAGTGACTTTGGGGAGAACAGGACATCGGGATGACTGTTAGCTCTACTCTCCTTTCCCGGTTAGGGAAGCCTGCAAAAATCAAGGGCGAACTTTCCCTGGCAGCGGACCAGGAGGAAAGTCAGAATGGGCTGTGCAGGGCAGGGATGATTCTGGAATCATCAGGTCTACAAGTGTTTGACTCCATCTCTGCCACCTCCTAGCTGTCTGGCTTTGGATATGTTTCTGAAGGCTCTTGTTGGGCCACAGTTTTCTCATCTACAACATGAAAGTAACAAAGATACTATGTGAGAATTCTAAATCTAGTGAAGAAATCCATGTAATGTGCTTAGCCAAACAAACAAAACAAGCAAAACCCCCCTGACCATATCCTAGGGAATACTGAATGATTGCCAATGTTATTTCCCCAGGACCTATCTTCCTAGCTGGACTTCATTAATTCTATCACCCCTTTAACTTGTAGATGGAACATTCTTTCTGTTCTGTCCTTCCCTCATAATTCTGATGTATGTAGTTGGTTAACATTACTTCTTTGGCATTTGTCTTCACTGCCCTTTAGCTATGATCCCAGTACCCAATAACATTCCCTGTGTTTTACTCCTGGGTAGTGCCACTATTTCTAGTGCTTAGTGCTGAGGCTCTAGAAGGACCACCTTCCAATTCTGCAAGCTTGTTAATAAGATAGTTGCCTAAATCAACAAAATACACACTGAAAGCCTCCTTTCAACCAGTACATTTATTTGCAAATAAGGATGCTCTTTCTCAGCATCAGTCTCTGGGCATGAACTTGTACAAAAATCAAGGCTATGTCGAAAGTTCTGGTTTGGATTCAAGATGCCAAGCGCAAGTCCTGCTGGAGCAGGCTCCTTCGCCTGGTTGCTACTGACAGCAGACTGGCTGAAATTGTTCTGAAGTACCACATGCATGATAATAGCTGTCTACTAGATACAGCAAATAGATATAAGTAAATGAATGGTCTTGGATCTGTCTGCTGTCATTCATTTAAAAGAGAATCTCTTGGAGGCTGACTACCTTTGTTCAAAAATAAATTTAACTAGAATTTAGTTGCTGTGGGACGAGAGAACATGGAATAAATCAGTCAGGCTCAAGCGAGAGCTGCCAGTTCTTTCAACGTTAAGAGAAATACAATGATTGGGCTCAATTGCTCACTGGCATAAAAAGAAGGGAGGAAAAAGAATGTACAAATAACTGTTGTTTTCAAAGGCCCCACATGAGCCTGAACAATAACACGACTGCCTTTGTTCTTTGGGGAGACACCAGGTGGAGACGGTTTAACTTATTAATTAGAAAAATGATTCAGGAGGGCAATTTAAGTTTCTATACTTTACTCACGCTTCCCCACTTGCCATTGAACTTGGAAATGGGAGAGTGTTCTTGTCATCATGCATTCCAGAGGCTTCTCTGAACAAAAGCCTTCAAAGGAAGATCTTTAAGACCCTTTCCAACGGCTCTTCTAATTCTCTTTCCTCGCTGCCCCTAATAACCTCTTTGATGCCTTGGCTGAAGTCTCTTTTCTTTATTGATTTTAGTTTCCCCATCACTCACACCATCGCTATTGTAGAGTCCTACATGAGAGACCATTGATCATTTTCTTAACTTCACAAAAGCCTTGCCTTGCTCAAGTGGGAGTTTCTGCGCGTGTCAATGTAAGCTTATTTACAGGAGGTGGAATTATGTTGTTCTGCATTACAGAGGAGCTTCTATCCCCTATAACTAAAGCAGACTTAATAATATCTTAAGCTATGTCCAAGTTTTCTATATATCATAGAGAAAAAAATCAAGTTCTCAGAAAAAGAGGAATGAATTTCGCATAAAATAAAGGACTGTCCAACTGTTAGGGATTGCCATTTTACAGCCCTAATATTGAGACTTCATTGTGATTTAAGAGAACCAAAATATCCTTGGAAGAAACAGAAATAGTGAGAAAATCTGGAAAACCTAGCCACCCAGGGGTCCTTAAGGACAGAGTAAATTTTTCAAAAAAAGTTAATTCATCAGCTTATGGATGTGTGTGTGTGTGTGTGTGTGTGTGTGTGTGTGTGTGGTGCTGGGGATTGAATCCAGACGCATTTTACTTCTGAACTACACCCCAAATCTATTTGATATTTTATTTGGGAACAGGGTCTTGCTAAGTTGCTGAGGGCCTCACTAAGTTGCTGAGGCTGGCTTTGGACCTGTGATCCTTCTGTCTCAGTCTCCCAAGTACTAGGATTGCAAGTGTGCATCACCATGCACAGCCTGACGGATGCTTTTATTTGCAGAAGGAGCATGCTAGCTCTGTTCGACAGCTACAGACTGCAGAGCACCAAGTCTTCTGCGTTTCTTGAAGTCAAGCTTCATATTTATATCTTTAAAGTGGAAAACAAAATATTTGCAAGGTGGTGACCAAAGTTAAATAATTTGAGGGTTGAGCCACATAATTAACAATTAACCAATAAATGGACAAAATCTACAGAACAGAACAAAAGCTGGGAGCAAGTGAGAGTTGTGAGAATAAGTCAGTACCATATTGTGGCCGCACATGGCTAAGAAGACCTTCTGTGCAGCCCCTGGACAGTGACAACAACACACCAATCCAGAAGCCCTAAGACTTAGGACCCAGCGGGTATCAACCTTCACTCCTGCTATAGGACCTTACTGTGCCTGGAAATACATCTCCCTGTGGACTTTCAGCACCAGAGCTCCTGCTAGCAGGGCGTCAAGGAATTATTTTATCATGGACGGTTACATTTTACTTTTTAAAGTAGTAAAATAAACATATATAAAAATTAATTTTTTGGTGCTGGGTATTGAACCCAGGGGCATTCTACCACTGAGCTATAACCCCAGCCCTATTTTATTTTGAAACAGGGTCTCACTAAGTTGCTGAGGGTCTCATTAAGTTGCTGAGGCTGGCCTCAAACCTGCAATCCATGTGTCTCAGTCTCCCAAGTACTGGGATTACAGGCGTGTGCCACTGCATCTAGTAAAAATCTACCATCTTCATCATGTTAATGTACACAACCAATGGCAATAAGCACATTCACAATGTTATTCACTATTTCTGGAACTTTCTTTTTTGTTTTTGCGGTACTGGGGATTGAACCCAGGGGCGTTCTACCTCCGCGCTACACCCCCGGCCCTATTTTTTATACTTTATTTTGAAACCGGGTCTCACAAAGTTGCGGAGGGCCTCACTAAGTAGAGAGAGAGAGACAGACAAAGAGAGAGAGAAAGAGAGCTGAGGCTGGCCCCGAACCCGGATCCTCCGGTCTCCGCCTCCCAAAGTACTGGGATTACAAGCGTGCGCCACCACGCCTGGCACTATTTCTGGAACTTTCTAATTATCCAAACAGAAACTCTGCAGCTAGCAAACAATGACTTCCCATCCCCCTACCCCATATCCCTGGTAACTTCTATTCTACTTTCTGTCTTTATGTATTTGTTTATTCTAGGTTTCTCACTGAAGTGAAAGGGGCTAGAATTTGGACTTGCTTTTTGACATTTCCTTGTTGTAAACACCATGCACCAGGGCCTAGTCTGTGCATACCCTCTCCTACTCCCTGTACTGCCTATCCCTAGTTATGAGTTAAAACCTCGCATGTGTCCTGTGATCAGACTATAGGCCCTTTCTTGGATACTATCTTGAAAAAAAAAGCTAATTATTTTATCCTTTGGAATAATCCTAGGCAGAGTCTACACTGCAAAAGATGCTATTATGGACCACCTTTGTGACTGAGTTACCTCCATCCATTTTATAGACTGAGTGGCTGAGGCACAATGGTGAGAAAAAAATCACTTCTCCTCCTAATGCGTTCTCTGCTTGTCCACTGTTCCAGCCTCCATCCAACCTGAACCCCTGCTGTTAACCAAAGTGCATAAAATTTGTTTTCACCTGTGATTTTTCTTTTTCTTCTTTGGGGGGAGGGTAATGGGGATTGAACCCAGAGGCATTCTATACCCAAGCTACATTCCTAGCCCTTGTTAATGCATTGAGTTTGAAAGAGGGTCTTGCTGGGTTGCTGAGAATCCTGCTAACTTGCTGAGGCTGGTCTTGAACCTGCAATCCCCCTACGTCAGTCTCCCAAATACTGGGATTACAGGTGTGTGCTATCAAGCCCAGCTCCATCAGTGATTTCTCTTTGAGAGGAAAGTAGTAAAGTATTGAAAGTATTGTTATAGTTTAGATACAAAATGTCCCCCAGTTAAGCTCCTGTGTTAGGTAAGACAGCCAGGTTGGGATCTGGGGTGTGGCTAAAGAAGGGGAATGACTCCTGGGGACTATATCTGTCCCTGGTCTCCTCCACTCTCTCTCTTTGCTTCCTGGCCACCATGAGGTGAGAGTGGTTCCCCCCTTTCCATGCCCTGAAGCACTGGCTGCTGTGGCTCCTGCCTTAAAGCCCCCTGATCATGGACCGACCTCTGAAACTGTGAGCCTTCAATAAGCCTTTCTTCCTCTAAGTTGTGCTTGTCAGGTATTTTGGTGATAGCAATGAAAAAGCTGACTGATACAAATATAATCTAAAAATTAAATCAAAACTACTCTGAAGCCGGGCGTGGTGGCGCATGCTTGTAATCCCAGTACTTTGGGAGGTGGAGACCGGAGGATCCGGGTTCGCGGCCAGCCTCAGCTCTCTCGCTCTCTCTCTCTC
>PVJS01008832.1:0-52052 GCA_004027185.1 Glis glis | reverse complement strand
ATTAGCCAATCACAAAAAATGAAGGGTCATATGTTTTCATTAATATGCGCAACTTAGGGAGTAGTGGGGACACAAAAGGGACTCCAATGACAATGGAGAACCCTCAGTGGTGCAAGGGAAGGGGTATAAGGGAAGGGGAAGGGTAAGAAAGTAGTGAATCCATGGAATTACTGTCATAAACAATGTGTATATATGAGATTATACCAACATCATTCTCAGTGCTACATGTGGGGGGGGGGAGGCGGGGGGGGAGGGACACCAAGAGCTGTGTGCATGTATGTTAACACCAAACTGATACTCATTGTGATGTGAGACTACAATGCACCAATGAAAACATAAAAAAAATAAAAGTAAAATAATTAAAAAATAAATAAAAGATAAAAAGGGATGGGGGTTTAGTTCAGAGGTAAAATGCCCCTAGCTTCAATCCCCAGTACAAAAAAATAAGTGGTGGTATTTGTGGCTTTTCTTCCTGGGGAAGAAAAATGGGGGATGTCTCATGCTTGTACAGACAAGAGATTGGGAACCCAAAGTCCACCTGCATTAACCAACAAGAGAAGGCCTGGATGCCCCTTTTAGCCAGTTTTCTCTTACTAATTTCATAGAGGTCTACTGATATTGGGGAGTTATTTCCTAAGCCATAACAGATTGGAATCGGCAATGCAGAAGAAAAGGGGCCTTTTGAATCATGCTTAATAACACCAGAATGAAATGAGGTTTAAAACCAAAAGCAAAGGAAGAAAGACGTGCATATTTCTTTTTCTCATCAAGAAAAACATTTTCCCATATTAATTCTCATAACCTCAGTTATTGGGAATGTAAACTTTTGTAGAACTTCCACAGGCTTCTTCTGATGGTCATTGCTAAATTTAAAATTTTCACAACGGTGCTAAGTTGTCTTACACCTCTGATGGGATTCACAATAAGGGACAAGATAAATACAAATAGGTGGTTTCATTTCAGTTTTGTTTGACTTTGTGTGTGTGTATGGGGGGTGGTACTAGGAATTAAACCTGGGGGATTCTACCTCTGAGCTATACCCCAGCCCTATTTTATTTTTTATTTTGCAACAGGGTCTCACTAAGTTGCTGAGGTTGGCCTTGAACCTGCCATCATTATGTCTCAGTCTCCCAAGTGCTGGGATTACAGGCCTACACCACCACGCCCAGCTTCTGTTTGACCTTTACATCATGCTGACTTGAAAATTAAATCTGCAAACCAATGTAAAGTGCCCCATCTCACCTCCATCTCTACTCCATAGCATCCTGTTCCCATCCTCGAGTCCCTGCTCCTTCCTTTTTTTTTTTTTTTTTTTTTTTTGCGGTACCGGGGATTGAACCCAGGGGCGTTCTACCTCCGCGCTACACCCCCAGCCCTATTTTTTATACTTTATTTTGAAACCGGGTCTCACGAAGTTGCGGAGGGCCTCACTAAGGAGAGATAGAGAGAGAGAGAGAGAGAGAGAGAGCTGAGGCTGGCCGCGAACCCGGATCCTCCGGTCTCCGCCTCCCAAAGTACTGGGATTACAAGCGTGCGCCACCACGCCCGGCTTTGCTCCTTCCTTAAGTGATTGGGTTGCTCATGTTGACCAGCTCTGGACCCTTGGAGAAGTCTTCCCTCATGCCTCTTCTCCCACAGCACAACAGTACCACTATTGCTACTGCTGCTAATACCTCTGTAGACTCCTACCTCTGACATCACCTTTGTTCAACATTGACTCTCTCTGGGTCAGGAAGCTCTAAGCATTCTATGAACACGGAGTCTTCATGGTAAGCCTTGAAGGGGGCGAGGGAGGGCAGAGTGAGTGTTTCAGTCAATATTCTCATTACTGTAACCCATAAAACCTAGAAGAAGGAGACAACAACTTAGAAGGATAACAACAACTTAGAAGAAAGAGATTTATTTATTCACACTTCTGGAGATTTCAAGGGGTTCCATTCATGTTAGGCCAGGTGAAGTCTGAAGAACTCAGCAGAACTCAAGGCATGGTGTGAAGAGGAGAAGGAGAGAGAGAGAGAGAGAGAGAGAGAGAGAATCTGTCCTCACATCACAGAGGCCAGAAGCTAGAGAGAGCTCATGAAGGGGGCTCATGGACACATGTGCAGTCTCCAAGGCCACACCCCCAGGGACCCACCTCTTCCAGCCATGCCCCACCTGCCTTGGTAACCACCCAATAAATCCATCACAATGAATTCATCCACTGATGAGATTAGAACCATCATAATTCAATCATACCACCTCTAAACATTAATACATGAGTTCTTCAGGGGACATTATATATCAAACCATAACAATGAGGGATTTAGAGAAGTATCTTAGTTTAAGCCATTAATTGGTTGAATTTCTCCCTTTTTCTTGCAAGCACTTGACTTCATGTAGACAGAAGTTAACATAACCCTATCTAGTTCTGACAGTCTCTCATCTCAAAAATTTCCCAGCTTTCCCTTAGCCAGCTGGGGCTGCTATACCTAAATACCATATACTAGGCAGCTTGAAAAACAGAACTTTATTTCTCACAATTCTACAGCCTGGTATTCCAAGATCAAGGCACTGGGCAGATGTGTCTGGTGAGGGCCCACTTCTTGGTGTTCAGCTGGTCTTATTGCTGTACACTCACATAGCTAAAAGAGAACTAGATCATTCCTGCCCTCTTCTTATAAGGATACTAATCCCATTCCTGAGCAGTCCACCCTCATGAGCTAATTACCTTCCAAATCTTACCTCCAAATACCATCACTCCAGGAATTAGGCTTTCAATATATGAATTTGGGGGAAGCACAAAAATTCAGTATATTGAACTTTCTATCTGTGGATTTCCCCCAAGCATGAGGAGAACTCATACCCCAGATTACCTGGGTTGGTCTAAGTTGTACCTGTTGTTTTTACAACATTTCCAAATGTGCATACTCTACCTAAATCTGTCATTTCAGCTAAGGAGAAAGAGCAGATGTTTAACATCTGCTGTAGGGCTCACAGCAGCCTTTAACCCTGGCTGCTTTGCAGCACTTGCATGTCTCATGATTTCCTCCTCCTGACCCAGGTGGAACTTTGCTTATGTAAGTGACATTGGGTATATCTGCACAGTGGCTCCCTCCATACCTAGTGGGTCACACCAGCCCAAGAATATGCTGTAATTTATCTTCACAGGATGAAGGAAATGATGTGATTTGCAATCCATACCAAGGAAAATAAATTGCTGAAGAAGCATGAGGGCTGAGGGATTTTCATGCCCACATCAAGATTAATTTTCCTGCCATAGTGAAGCCATCCTTAGCATGTATCCATCATCAGCAGTGGTATGCAGCTTCCACTCACAGGGTGATAGCTGTACAGAACCTAATTCAATAATTGCTACTTGACCAAACATTATGAAGGTTCTGTTTTTCTTTTTAACTTCCATGTGCAATTAGAAAAGCATTGTGCTACTGTGGGTGTTAAGGAACAATTAGCTTCTGATTAGGGGGTTCCTGGGAAGAAAGAACCCCTAAGAGATACTCTGATTAGATAATGAAGCAAGGTAAAGGGTATCTTGAAGGCAAAAGAAATACTTGCTTGGAGGCAACCTAAATTGATACCAATGTCAGTCTGCTTGTCAAACAAATAGGTACATTATGAAATATTTACAAAATGGAGCTTTTGACAATATAGCTATAGCTTCAGCAGTCATGTGCTACCTCATAGTAGATGCATGTCTTACTAGTCTAGTTTTATGCCATCTGCAGTGGTGGGCAGATGTGCTTGTTCTATTTTATATGGGGAAACTGAGACTTAGAGATAACCCTCAATTCTCTCACATGAGCTAAGGATGGATCCATCTATAAATTTAGGCAAATTACTTAATTCAAGCTTCCATTTTTTCTCCCACAAACTAGTGATAACAACAACTAAACCATGGAAATAATAAAGAGAACAATGGTTTTAGAGCATTTTTATGGGGCCTGACCATAGCAAACACTCAATCGATGATAAGTGACTGCCATTGTGGTCCTCCTCATCCTCTTCCTCACCATCATTGTCATCATTGCTGCCCCTCTCAACCACAAATGTGGCTGGAGACCAACATAGTCAGGTGACTAGAAGGAAAGCCATGGAGAGTTTTCTCCCTGCTTTTGAAGTTCTTCCCCCTAGGACCAGGAACTGCCCAGAGAGCACAGCCACGTGTGATTCATGTCTTCTCTTCCCTTCTCCCTGCCAAGCACCTCACAAGCACTATGCACAGCACTGAGCACAGGTGAGAGTGCACAGAACTGTGGAGTGTGGGAGCTGACTGTGCACGTGGCAAATCAGAGCCACGATCCTGCAGCTGCTGCTCACAATCTTTCTTTCAGACCTGGCCTCTTGTTTGGCACAGAACACTGGCTACCTGAAGCAGGCCATTGAAGCAGGCTTCATGTCAACAGGTCCTTTGTTGGCCTAGCTTCAGGGGGAGTCAACCATCATGTACGTTTCTGCTTGTTCCAGGAGAATTTTGACTAGCTCATCAATTTCCAAGCTTATAACTTAACCACCACAAAAGAAAAAGAAATTGTACTATGAATGTGTCTCAGATATGATTATAATTTGTTGGTATGGGATTTTTCCAAAGAAACTAGAGCACTGAATTACTAGTTATTCTTTATAATTATGTTATATATACCTACATACATACATAACATGTAGTTTTATATATATACATACATATTTTCTTTATAACTACATCTTTTATCACTTATTTTTATACTTTTATTGATGCATTATAGTCTCATATCATAATGTAGTTCATAGTAATAGTGACATACATGTACACAGCACTTGGTGGGCTTTCTCTCAGCTCCCACCCCACTTCCCCCTTCCCCAAACATAATATTGAGATTCACATTGGTATTCTAACTTAGGTACATAATGCCAATGGAAGTGATTCCTTCATTGATCCTCCCTTTCCCCTCCCCCCTACCTAACCCTTATCCTGGCTCCACTGAAGTTTCTCTATTATCTGAAGTCCCTCTGGCATCCTATTACTCCCTAGCTTCCGCATATGAGAGAAAACATATGACCCTCACTTTCTGTGACTGGATAATTTGACTTAACATAATATTCTCCAGGTCCATCCACTTTCCTGAAAACAACATAATTTTGTTCTTCTTTATTGCTGACTAGAATTCCATTGTGTGCATATTCCATAGTTCTATAATCCATTCATCTGTTGATGGCCACCTAGGTTGGTTCCATAATCTGGCTATTGTGAATTGTGCTGCTATAAACATGGATATGCATATATTGCTATAATATTCTGATTTCAGTCCCTTTGGGAAGATATTTAGGAGTGATACAGCTGGATCATATGGTGGATCCATTCCCAGTTTTCCAAGGAATCTCTACACTGATCTCCATAGCAGCAGTACTAATTTGTAATCCCACCAACAATGTAGAAGAGTGCCTATAATGCTGTAGGAGTCCCTTCTTAGGGAACTACCTTTAGAAGTTAGTTTATACACCACACAAGAAAATCAACCTCTACCCCCGACCATGGTTTTCGAGCCTGCTGCTGGAATCATGGGGGAATCATCCGAGGAGCTTTAGCAAAGTACCGATGGCTGGCCCACCATACGCCAATTAAGTAATAGTGCCTGGGAATTAACGATTTTTTTAAGCTTTTCCCTAGCGATCCCAAAGTTTTGTAAGGTCTGAGAACCACTCCTCTTTCTTCAAAAAATAGATACACCCGATTTCTCTTTGAACAATTTTTGGCTATCTCCAAAATTTAAATCTCTCATCAAAAGACAGAAATACAATACTTTCAAAAATATACCCCAAGAAAATGTGTTGCACCTTCCAATCAATTCCAATTTTTCTCAACTATGGGATCTTAGAACGAGCAAGCACATACCTTCCTGGGGGACCATTTAGAGAGGTACAAAGATGTTCATCATTCTCCTGTAAATGAACATTTGGGTTGTTAAGGTTTTAGTAACTATGAAAAAAGCTGCTGTGAACATGTGTGGGTGAATCTTTGTAAGGACATATGTTTTTGTTTCTCTTACATAAACACCTAGGAGGAGAACATCTGAGTAAGATTGTGCTGTTGATAAGAATGCATGTGTATAGGAAGCTGCCAAACAATTTTCTAAGATGGTAATATAATTTTACACTCTAACCAATAGTGTGTGAGAGTTCTAGTTGTCCCTCTTTTTAAATATAATTTTATTGGTGAATTGTAATTATACATCAAAATGAGGTTCACCGTGATAGAAACATATATGCACACAGCACTTCTTCCCTCTCTCCGTACATGTCATTGAGATTAATGTTGCTGATTTTGTATGTGTACATAGCATTATTTGAACTGTTTCCTTCATCAAATCTCACCTCCCCACACACAGTCCCTTCCTTAATTCCCTTCCACTATTTTACTGGAATGTCTCCTTATTTATCTAAAGTCTCCTTTGTTTCCCAAATTCTAACTTCCACATATGAGAGAAAACATAGAACCCTTCACTTTTTGAGATTGGCTAACCTCACTTAGCATAATATTCTCTAATTCCATCCATTTTCTTGCATATGACATAATTTTGTTCTTCTTTATGGCTGAGTAAAATTCCATTGTGTGAATACATCACAGTTTCATAACCTATTCATCTGTTGACTATTGACAGACACCTAGGCTGTTTCCAGAATTTGGCTATTGTGAATTGTGCTGCTATAAACATGTATATGTATGTACCTCTATAATATTCTGACTTTAATGCCTTTCAGATAATGGAGGAGAAGCTCCAGTGGAGTCAGGGAGGTGGTCTAGGAGAAGGATCAATGAAGGAACCACTTCCATCAACATTATGTATATAGGTCAGAATACCAATGTCAATCTCAATACCCTGTATGTGGAAAAGAGGGGAAGGAAGGGAGCCAGAGGAAAGACCACCAAGTGCGATGTGTATGTATGTCACTATCACTATGAAGTTTATTATAAGTGAGACTATAATGTACCAATAAAAGTATAAAATAAATAAATAAATAAGAATAGTAATAATTCCTTTTTCCATGATGATCAATGATATTGAACATATAAGCAATTTACTTTTTATTTATTTATTTTTGGTACTGAAGAATGAAACCAGGGGTGTTCTACCTCTGAGCTACACCCCCATCCCTTTTATGTATTTTTATTTTGAAACAGGATCTCACTAAGTTGCTGAGGTCCTCACTGAGTTGCTGAGTCTGGCCTCGAACCTGTGATCCTCCTGTCTTGGCTTTCCAAGTACTGGGATTACAGACCTGGCCTGACTGATCTTTTGATACAAACCCTGGACCTGGACTCAGGTAAGCTTCTCTGGTAGACAACACTTCACACAGTTGCCCCAGTTCATTACTGGAGCAATTGTTTCCTGCGTAACTGCACTGGGAGAGGACTCTTGGAAACCCGTGTCCGTTTTCCTTCAGATTTTGCTCTAAAATCTTTCCTGTTTGCCAGTTTTGCCTGTGCCCTTTCCTCTCCTGCATCCAATTTTCTATTAAGTCCTTCAATAAACTTTTCATATCTGATGCCACATTTTCCACTTCATCGTTCCCCTCTTTAAATATAGTTTTTTTAAATACAGTTTTCAAATCTATGCTAAACTTTCTATTGCACTTGTTTCCCACTCTCTCCTTTAACGTACATTTCAGATTTATTTAAAAAATATTTATCTTCTAATTGCACCACCTGTACCTTGTCTGCATCTCCTTGTTTTGATGATTTTTTTAATCCATGGGTCACATTTTCTTTCCTCTTTGCATGTCTTATATTTTTTTATTGTATGCCAGCCAGTTTATAAAAGGAATAATCAAAACCAAAGTAAAAAACATTTATCCCCAGAGAAGGGCCCACCCATTCTCCTGGCAGGATTCTAGTGTGGGTGTCAGAGTCAATCCGATCTGTAGTTACCTGTCTCATGACTCTGTTGCAGCTTTAATTAGAGTTTGTGTGACAGTAGTTTCAAACGTTTTGGAGGTGGGGACAAGACACTCTTGATCAAGAAACACCGATGGACTCTGGGGACAGCTTTCTGCTTTATAGCCCAGCCACTGGCTCTCTCAGTCATGAGAAGTCTGTCTGCTTCTTAGTCAAGTGGCAAGGTTTGGGGTAGCTGGTGAGTTCTCTGTTTCTCCCCAATTCCACTCTGGATTTCTGTGTTTTCAGTATTCTCTCTCAAATTCAGAGATTTCAGTAATCTCTCCCTCTCCTGCTGCCCTATCCCCTTCTTTGGAGTAGAGCTGCAGAGCTGTCTATGAAGGAGTGTGCTGGAGGGATTCATCCCAGTGTTTTCTTACCCTTCCCTCAACCTTCAGCAGGCTTACACTTAGGCAAGACCATGTATGCTGGAGGGGTGCTCTTTGCTGTCTTACCTCACCCTCAGCCTGTTGAATACTCCCATGTATTGGTAAGAGCCCACAGGAAAGAACTGCCTATGAGCATTGACTCACTTTGTCTTTGAGGCTGGACAAGATTCTAATCTGTTATGGGGTTACAGTCAATGAAAGTTCTGCTTACCCTTGGTATTCTGGACATGCTTGTTGAAGATCAGTTGACCACATATGCACAAGTTTATTTGTGGGTTCCCTATTCTGTTCCATTGATCTGTTTATATCAGTACTATACAGTTTTGATTACTGTAGCTTTATTATATGCTTTTAAATCAGGAAATGTGAAGCTTCCAGCTTTTTTTTCTTTTTCAATATTTCTTTGGCTATTCAGGATCCTTTATGGTTCTATTTGAATTTTGGGGTTATTTTTCTATATCTGTACAACAGATCATTGGGATTTAATAGGGATTGCTTTGATTATGTATTTTGCTCTGGATATATGGATATTTTAAACAATTGTCTTTCCATCTATGAACATGGAAAATCTTTCCATCTGTTTAATTTTATTAAATCTTTAATTTCTCTCATCAATATTTTATAGCTTTAATATGCAAGTCTTTCATCTCCTTGATTAAGTTTATTCCTAAGCATTTTATTCTTTTCATGCTATTGTAAATATTTTTTCTGAATTTCACTTTCAGTTTGTTTCTTAGTATATTGAAATGCAATTGATTTTTGCATATTGATTTATATACTTCAACTTTGCTGGATTAGTTTATTAATTCTAACAGTTTTTTTGTGTGTGGTGGTGGTACTGAGGATTGAACCTGGGGGCATTCTACCCCTGAGATACACCCCCAGCCTTTATTTATTTATTTATTTATTTATTTATTTATTTATTTATGTGTGTTTAGTCTTTAGGGTTTTCTCCACAGAAGACTATGTCATTTGTGAAGAGAGATAATTTTACATCTTCCTTCCCAGTTTGGACACACTTTATTTTTCTTGCCTGGTTACTCTGGCTAGGACTGCCAGTATTATGTTGAGTAAAAGTGGTCAGAGTAGTCATCTTGTCTATTCCCAATCTTAGAGGAAAAACTTTCAGTTTTCACTCTTTGAGTATGATGTTAACTGTGGTCTTGTCATATTTGACTCTTATTAAATTTAGGTAATGTCCTTATAGTCCTTACTTGACAAAGATGTCAAGAATATAAAATAGAAATTTTGCTCTCAATGAATGGTGTTGAGAATACTGGATATCCACATGTAAAAGAACAAAATTAGACCCCTATTTTATACCAAATACAAATATCAATTCACAGCGGATGAGAGACAAACAGAAGACTTGAAACGGTAAAACTCCTGGAAGAAAACATAGGGGGAAGCTTCATGACATTGATCTTGGCAATGATTTCTTGGATATGTCGCCAAAATCACAAACAACAGAAACAAAATTAGATGAGAAGAACTACATCAAACTAAAAAAGTTTTTGCACAACAAAGGAAAGAATCAACAGAGTGATAATTCATGAAATGGTAGAAAATATATGTAAACCACATATCTGATAAGTGGTTAATATCTATAATATAAAAGAAACTCCTGGGAGGAGAGGTGGAGGGGAAGGGAGGACACGGATCGATGGGTACATAGTCACAGTTAAGCAGGAGAAGTAAGTTCTGGTGTCCTATCGCAAAGTAGGGTGGCTGTAATGAGTCATAGGGTACTGTATGGTAGGAGAGGCAGTGAGCTCTTTGAAGGTTCTTTTAAAAGAGTACACAGTTCATTCATTAGGGCTCTGCCTTCATAATCTAATTACCTCCCTCTAGCCCCCTCCAAATACCATCACATTGTGAATTAGATTTCAAGATATAAATTGGGAAGGCATAAATATTCAGTCTATGGCAGACTTAAATAAATGTGCAAATGGGCAACAGGGATATAAAAAGATTCTCAGCATCAAAACCACAATGGGATATCATCTCACATATGTTAAAATGGCCATTACTAAAAAGCTAAAAACCAAAGAAATAACAAGTGTTGGCAAGGATGTGGAGAACTGGTACATTTGCACACTGTTGCTGGATGTAAATTGTGTAGCCCCTTTGAAAAAGAGTATGCAGTTTCCTCAAAAAATTAAAACTGGAAATACCATTATGACCCAGCAATCCCATTTCTGTATATTTATCCAGACATGTTGAAATCAAGATCTCAAAGAAATATCTGTAGACACATGCTCATGGTAGCATTATTCACATTAGCCAAGATGTGGAGACAACCTAGATTGTCTCCACTGATAGATGTGTGGGTAAAGAAAATGGTGTATACATACAATGGGATATTCTTCAGCTTTAAAAGAGAAGAAAATCCACCATATGTGACAACATGGAAGAACCTGGAGGACATTATGCTGGGTGAAAAAAACCAGTCACAGAAGGACAAGTACTGGATGATCCCACTTAGGAGGCATCTAAACAAATCAAATTCATACAAGCAGAAAGTAGGATGGTAGTTGCCAGGGGCTGGAGAGAGGGGAAATAGTAGTTGCTGCTCCATGAGTATGTTTCATTTTGGCAGATGAAAAGGTTTCTAGAGATCTGCAATATAATACTGAGCTAATAGTTAACAATAATATATGGTGCACTTAAATACTTATTAGAACTCATGTTATGTGTATTTTTCAAAATTTATAGTTAAAAAGAAAAATGGTCCATTGGCTCCTCCTTATCCCTATATAGAGGGAATTCCTTCTTGTTTTTCCCACCTATCTGCCTAGGAAAGGCTCATTATTTTCTAAGTTTTAGTTCACTTAGTTTTTTATATATCCTGGTGAGTTTTCTTTTTAATGTATAAATTACAGTATATCTGGCTGGTTATCAGACTTTCTACATTCTAAATGTGTTGCTGACACATTTTTGTATGTGTGTGGTACTGAGGATTGAACCCAGGGGAACTCTACCACTGATCCATACCCCTGGCCCTTTTTACTCTTTGTTTTGGAGACAGGGTCTTGCTAAGTTGCGGAGGCTGATCTCGAACCTGTGATCCTCCTTTCTCAGCTGTCGGTAGCCATTTCTTTGGCTTCAGGCTCATAGATGCAAGTACAACCTTGAAGTTATAAGCTTTGCCAAACAAGACAATTAAGACTTGTTGTTAAGAGTGCTATGCATTTCTATAGCTGAAGGTTATCTGAGGAGAGACTTGACCGTTCTCCCATCCAGGAGTGAGAGGGACCCTCACCCACCCAAGGGCACATGACTCCCAGGTGCAGGCTGAGGAGGGAGGTGGTCTGGAGAGATCAGGTTAGCAGAAAGGGGCGTTGACATTGTATGGTGGAGGGGACTTTGTATCTATTTCTTGTGCTCTAAAAGGAGATAAAAAAGGACTGGGCTGCTGCAGTATTAACTGAGAGCCTTCAACCTCAAGCTTGTGTCCATGTGTGATCAATCCCGACACCCTCCGCAGATACTCGGGCCAGGCTGCGCGGGCGCGGCACTCAGCCTCCCAAGTACTGAGATTACAGGCATGCACCATTGTACCCTGCTTTTCTTTGTTCTTTTTGGTGGTAGGGACTGGACCAAGGGCCTCACACATGCTAGGCAAGTGCTCTACCACTCAACTACATCCCAGTCCCTGACAGATTTTTTTGTGTGTGTGTGTGGTGCTGGGATTGAACCAGGGGAATTCTACCTCTGAGCTATAGCCCCAGCCCTGTTTTATTTTTTATTTGGAAACAGGGTCTTGCTAGGTTGCTGGGAGCCTTGCTAAGTTGCTGAGGCTGGCCTCGAACCTGCAATCCTCCCATTTCAGTCTCCCAAGTACTGGGATTACAGGTGTGTGCCACCACGCCCAGTTCTGACAGAATTTTGAAGAGAATTTTCAAGGCAAAATCATCCATATTGATTAAGTATAATATATATTTAAAATAATGGATGAGGGAGATTTAAATTTTCTCACCAGGGGATTGGCCAGGTGGAGTTACCATTAACCTAAATAGGAAACCCAGAGATGTAGTAGATTTTAGGGTTAGTTCAGCCATGGGTATGTGCGGTTGAGGGAGGCGATATAGCTAGCAATATGGATTACCTGGTTTCAGAGCCTGGCTCTACCACTTACTATCTATGTGACCTTCAGCAAATTGCATGAGCTCCCTGTGACTATTGCCTCTTCTGAAAATTGAAGAACATGCTAGTGCTTCTCTCATAGGATTGTCCTGGGGATTGAATCTGATAATTGATTCATGAAAAGTTCTTAGAACAGTGCCTGGCATGGAGGCGGCATCCAGTACATGCCAGGTGGAGAAGTGCAGTGGGCAGGTGGGTGCCCACAGGCAGAGAGGATAGTCAAAACTGAGGGAAGGGAGTTACACATGCCGGACATACTCACAAAGCAGCTCAGCCAGGTCTGCAGATGGGAAGCACCGAGGAGCATTCATGATCAACAGATGTTCTTAGTCCCAGCCCTTGAAGACAGGGATTCCAGTCGTGCTGGACTGGACTGGACTGGATTACAGCATGACTGCAATCCCAGCAATTGGGAGGCTGAGACAGGAGGATTGCAGGTTTGACAGGTTTGAGGCCAGCCTCAGTAACTTAGTGAGGCCCTTGGCAACTTAGTGAGACCCTGTTTCAAAATAAAAAGGGCTGGGGGTGTCACTCAAGAGGCAGAATGCCCCAATCCCAGAACTAAAAATGGAAAAAAAAACCCAAAAGACTGAGTCTGTATTTTTTACGTATTCTCCTAATGATTCTGATGGACATCCCTAAGGGAAAACTCATCCTGAGCCAAGAGCAATCCTAGCAGAGACCCCACGAGCAACTCCGGCATTTCAGAAGTGGACAAGGGGACTAAGAAGGAACAGGCGGAGAGCACAGGGATACCCAGAACACTGCGCAAATGGTGTGCGCGTGTCACACCTGATCCCGCGTGGCTGAGGAGTGAGCCCAGGCTGGATCACCTCAGGTGTCAACCCAGCCAGAAATGTGGACCCAACTTGAGTTCTCTTCATGGCTGAGGGCTTCAGTGATAGTCCAAAAGTGAGGGGCACAGAGAATGTTCCAGAATATGGGGAGAAAGGTAGGTAAGTATCACCTTTGACCAGACTGTCCAGAGTCAACGAGGTGGAAGATGCACAGTCCCCACACCATTTTTGCAAAATCATCTTTATTTAAAGTCAGGGCCCGCAGTGCGAGGACATTCCACTGAGTAGGTACTTCGCCGGATGTCCCCGCTCTTCACTTTCTTGGTTCCTGGTTCATCACCAAAAACCTAAGGATACAAGAAAAAGTCTCAGTTAGTGGGCTGTTGGTGTTGAGCCCTGGCGAACCAGTCAACATCTATGGCCCAGGAAACTGAAGCGAGGTTTTGTTCCTTCAAACCTTGTTACTGAGCATGTGCCATGCACTCAGCTCAGCACTAAAAGATACGACTAAGGGGAAGGGGGGGGGGACACCCCATTGCCAGGAAATCAATACCCCTCTGTCCTCCAAATCTGGAGTTAGGGCAAATCTCCATAGCTGGTGCCTGATGGGAGGAGGCAGTGAGGGCAGAGGGCAGAGAACAGCATTGGCCTGGCCAGGTCGGCCTCCAGCTCTATCCAGGGCCAAGAAAAACAGCCACGGCTCAAGGAGAAGCTTCAGGACTCTTGCCCAGGACTCCTGTGCGACCCTGTCAGACTGAGGTGAACTGGGAGGCCTCTCCCAGCGGGACTCTCCACCCTTTGCCTAACAGTGCGCTAGAGATAACACTTACATTCCAGCCATTTGGTCGAGGACATAGTGTAGAATCAGCTTCCCAGGCCCTTCCCCAGATCTCCACGGTTGAAACCTTCTTGGTGGGACCTAGGGGACTTGCATTTTTAATGAGCTCCCAGGTGACTAGGTGATGAAGCCCAGCACCCAGCCTAGGTTCTTCACATTACACTGGAAGGGAGAAGATTTAGCAATGCGGAGAGATCAGCACACCAAGGAAACCCTGGCTCTTCATTCAGGAAAGCCACCAGCTGGCCGAGGTAACTTTCTCTCTCCTGGCAGGCCTCATGCACTTTATGTGCTTGGGGTACTTGGCTCACTGCAGTTTGTCCCTGCCACCATTCTGGGGGAAGACGGGGGGACACAAGAGGGTGCTGCCATCAGACAGACTTGGGCTCCACCCCTAGCTTTGAACTGAACAGCTCTGTGAAATCAGGCAATCATTTCACTTTGAGTTTACTATGACGATGGGTAACAGCTATTTCCAAGAGTTTCCAGAGGAGTAAGTGTGATAATGCACATCAAGCATTTACCACAGTGCCTGGTACAAAGAAAACACCCCCAAATTCTTCACTGATACTAGTTCATCAACAGACTGTGACCTCTCAGAGGGTAGGCAACATGCTGTTGGCTTTTCCTGTTGAGCCAAGCCCTCAACAGGCACTCAATTAATATTTGAATCAAAGAAAAAGGCTAAATCTGTTGAGACCTGAGATTTCCACAAATATAAAGTTCATAGACACATAAACAAAGAAAAGAACTGGGGTGAAGCTGCCTTTCCCCACTTCTATACCCTCAACTCCATTCTCTCCCCTTCCCTTCCTGTTTTTTTTGGGGGGTTACTGGAGATTGAACCCAGGGGTGTTCTACCTCTGAGCTACAACCGCAGCCCATTTTGTTTTTTGTTTTTGAAAACAGAGTCTTGGTAGTTTGCTGAGAGTCGAAGTTGGTGAGACTGGCCTCAAGCCTGCGATCTTCCTGACTCAGCCTCCCAAGTACTGGGATTACAGGTGTATACCACTACGACAGGATCCCTTCCTGTTTTTGTATATGATTTCTTTTTTTCCTTCAAGAGTATCTCATTTGAGTTGGTTATAAGAATAACAAGAGCTAATGGTTACCAAGCGCTAGCCATGGGACAGGCCCTGACCTCACAGATGTGTTATCCCAAAGAGTCCTCTCAACATCCCTGGGAGGTAGACCCTGGTGTGATGACCCTCACTAAGATGAGTAAACGGAGGAAGAAGGAGGTGAGAAGATGCCCCAAGTTATAGAATTTGAACATGGTGGAAGCAGGAAAGGAAGCCAGGTCGACCTTGTGCTCCAGATACTTAAGGGGAAAGATGGGGGTGGGGAGGGAGAGAGAGAGAGAGAGGATGGATGAGTCTCTGATGTGGTACATGTGTGTTATGTGGTGTGGTGTATTTGTGTATTGGTGTGTGTATAGGAAAGGTCACTGGGGGAGGCCATGGAACGCTTGCCCTCTGCTCCCCACACCCCCAGGGCCCAGCAGTCACCCACCTTCCAGCACTGCGGACCTTGCTCTTTTATTCCAACTAGCAGGAGGAGCTCTGTTCCTGCCATCCCTTTGGTGAAGGGGAGAAAGTAGTTACTAGGTCAAGGCCAGAGGATGAGTGGCAGCTCACGGGAAGGAATTGAGCTCCTCTGCCCCAGGCCTTTTCACTTCCCATTCCTTCCTTGGTCTCATATATGCCGAGCCCCCGACATGCCTCTGAGAGTGTCTGCCAGAACCAGTGCCTGTGACCATCCCCTGACCAGCTAAACCAAGGGTGCTGATAGGCTGCTTGTCCACAGCATGAAGTTCCATGAGTCGTGGGCTGCAATGGGGACAGGACAGTATGGCCAGGCAGGCTGCCGGATCACATCCCTGCAGAAGACTCGCTCCCATTTTAAACGGGTTTATCTCCCAGCCGGCGTGCTTCCGATCCAGGCTAGAGAGCATCTGCCTGCACAAGGTGCTGGGCATGAGCAACAGGGGGAGCTTGGCTCTGCAACCCCTTGGCGTGGCTGCCTTTGGACATATCCTGGAAGCAGCGCCGTGGGTTCCAGAGAGCTGAGAGGATCCTCTTGTACTCCCTGCGGAAGTTCTGGTTCAGGAGCCCATAGACAATGGCATTAAGGCAGCTGTTGAAATAAGCCAGGAAGTAGCTTGTGACAAAAAGCCCCTCTGGGACCTGGGGAGCCACTTCTTCTGGGTTGATGGCCACAGCGAGGCCAATGCAGTTCAGGGGGGCCCAGCAGACAGCAAAGACCACAAACACTGCAAACATGGTTAGAAAGCTTCGCACATCACTGGGCCTCAAGCGTGGCTTGCTCTCCGACTTGGCCTTTCTGCGGGCCTGAAGCACCAGCAGCCAGATGCGTAGGTAACAGAAGGCCACCACAGTGATGGGGAGGAGGAAGTGGATGACCACCACCGCCGCCGTGTACTGGGCGCTGGCTGTCTGGATGAAGGTGCAGGAGTAGATGCGTGGGTCATACTCCAGGGACCCCACAAAAAAGTTGGGCACTAAGGCCACCAGGGTGAGGAGCCAGATGAGGCCAATGTAGAGGGGGACGTGACAGTGCCCGCAGATCCGGTGGTAGACCACGCTGTGGCAGATGCAGCAATAGCGGTTAATGGCGATGGCAGTGATGTTGAAGACGGAGCTGATGACGCTCAGACCCATCACAAAGGCACTGGCCTTGCAGTGCGCCTCCCCTAGAGCCCAGCCGTCATAGAAGATGGCCATAAGGATGAGTGGGTAGGGGTACAAAGCCACCACCAGGTCGGCCAATGCCAGACTCACCAAGAACAAATTACCTAAGGCAGGAAACAGAGAGGGAGATTCAGCCAAGACCCCAATGTTTATCTGTAGAACATCTATCCTTCACTGAGTTACTTTCAGCATTGGCAGTGAAAACCAAGCAGCATTTAAAAACAGAGTTGAAGACTCAAATTGCATCTCTGTTACTCACTAACTGAGGCAAGTTACCTAGGCTCCCAAAGTCTTATCTTTATCATTTGCAGAATGAGGATAATGATACCTACCTTGTAGTATAGCTATGAGAGTGAGATAATGATGCACAGTGCTTGGGAACAGTGAGTGTTTACAAATGGTGACTGTTTCCACGACAAGCACAGATGCACAGGCGATTGGCATCATTTAAGCTCCAACAAGGATTTTTGGAGGAGAATCTGAAAGTCAGGAATGTGGACTCACCATCACCACCGCTCTCCTCCTTAGACCTCTAACTTCCTGTGTATCTCTCTGACAGTCTCCTTTGCATCTTCTCCACACTGGCTAACACACTACATTCTAAGTGACTTTGAGTCATTTTTCTACATGTGAACTGCATTTTGGAGTGGGAAGAGAAGAAGATTTTGAGAGCAAGAACCATGTGTTTCCGCTATCCTGTGTGCCTTGTCCAAGGCCCATACTCTCAAGCCATGCGTCCTTGTTGACAGACACATAGAATAGTGCAGAGTCCCTGTCCTGTGGGGTGGGGAGGACTGCGGGTGCTCCTGTCTCCCAGCCTCTCCCGCCTTGCCTGAACATTTGCAGCTTCCTAAACTGCCTCCTTCCTCTAAATGGAGCCTTCCCCAGCATCATCATGCTCAGCCAGGCAGAGAGAGGCTCAGGAAACTACACAGCCATCAATGGATAGGCTTCAGGCATGTTCTGGGCCAGCGTTCTGGGGAGGAGACAGGGCTCATTCCAAATGAACAAACGAACAGCCTCTGCTCTGCAAGATTTGCTTTTTTTTTTTTTTTTTTTTTTTGCGGTACCGGGGATTGAACCCAGGGGCGTTCTACCTCCGCGCTACACCCCCGGCCCTATTTTTTTATATTTTGAAACCGGGTCTCACGAAGTTGCGGAGGGCCTCACTAGGTAGAGAGAGAGAGAGAGAGAGAGAGAGACAGGAAGAGAGAGAGAGAGAGAGCTGAGGCTGGCCTCGAACCAGGATCCTCCGGTCTCCGCCTCCCAAAGTACTGGGATTACAATCGTGCGCCACCACACCCGGCTGCAAGATTTGCTTTGTAAAACCAACACTGATTCGTGAATAAAGCAACAAGAACCTGTATGTTTTTCAACATGAAGCTCAGGGCATGAACAGCTCCATGCCTAATGCCATCTATTTCATTCATAGATGACTGTGCTTTTTGAGCACCTACTGTATGCTTAAAAGAGAACAGACTCCCCCCACCCCGCCGCAGGGGTTCTCTGGGCACACAACATGCACTGGGCATCAACTTCAAAATCTTCTGGTCTACTTCCACACAGTGAAGTGCCAGCTGCCAGCCATGGGGCAGCGGAACACACAAGGCAGGTGGAATGGGTTCACAGGAGGAACTCCCAAGTCAGTGTGAACGAGGATGCTCCACGGATCTGTCCTCACTCTGCAGAGGCTGTGTAACCACCTCAGGGGTCTAGAGGGCAGACTAAAAAGATCCCAAGGGTACAGCAACCAGAGAGGCCAGGCTTGGGTCTTATATCCCAGGGGCTATGGAAAAAGGGAAGCTCAGAGTCACACAGCCAGGAGCTTACCCCGGCCAGACCTTCTGTAAGGTAGACCCCATCCTTGCATGTACTGACCCACAGAATAGGGAAAGGACTGTCTCCAACCCTTTGTGTCCTGACCCATGTTCTCACCCCAGTTCAAAAAGGATTCCATGTAACGTGCTGCCTGTGGGGTGGGAATCTGGAGGATTCACAGCCAGCCTTCTTGAAGGGCTTACTTTGGCCTCAGAGGTCCTGGGTTAACCCTGCTCAGAACCAACAGAAGTCTATTAGCTTCCTGGAAGTTCTCAGGACCTAATTCTCCTGAATCCATACCTAAGATAAGGGTCTAAGGGAGACATGGTGTAACTGAACAGAACGGAGGTCTTCGGGGCAACCCGAGTGCCCCTGAGAGCGAGCGCATCACTTATCTGAAGACGTCTGGTGAAGGTTGGTTGGTGACGGGAGTCTGCTCAGGCTGAGCTGCCGGTTCCTTCCTACTCTACTCAGATATCTATTGACTTCACAGGTTAAAAAGCCACTCGTTTTCCTTTTCGTTGCTACTTCAGGGAAGTAATGTGCATCTGCTCAGGATGTAGAGGGGTCTGGTGCCTTTCCATTTAATCCTCAGTATTCTTGGCTGTCTCTAGTGCTAACAATCTTGGACTCACCTGCTCAGGCTACACTTGGTTCCCAGGGAGAGAAGAATTTCTTTACAAATTTCTTGACTTCAGCTAAATCAGGAGCCTAACTACTTCCTGTCTCAGAATTTTTGGGGGAGGGTATTGGGGGTTGAACCCAGGGTTCTTCTACCTCTGAGCTACACCCCCAGTCCTTTATAGTTTTTATATTGAAACAGGGTCTCACTAAGTTTCTGAGGGTCTCACTAAGTTTCTGACGCTGGCCTCGAATGTGCTATCTTCCTGTCTCAGCCTCCCAAGTACTGGGATTATAGGCATGCACCACCACGCCTGGCTCTTGTCTCAGAATCTTAAGTGTTCTTTTGAAATTTGGAAGTGGTGCTGAAATTTAGAGCAACCTGGGATAATCTTAGTTCTGCTATTTTCTGGCCATGGGAATTTGAGCAGGTTTCTGAACTTGTTTCTCTGTCCAGTGTTCCTTCATCAGTTCCTGGTTGGTTTTCTCTTTTCCTCTTGGAGCCCTCCTCCCCCATCCACACACTCTCCACGTGGCTGTTTCTTTAAAGAAAATCAGCTTCAGCCGGGCGTGGTGGCGCACGCTTGTAATCCCAGTACTTTGGGAGGCGGAGACCGGAGGATACGGTTTGTGGCCAGCCTCAGCGCGCATGCGCGCGCGCGCCCGCGATCTCTCTCTCTCTCTCTCTCCTCTCTCTCTCCTCTCTCTCTCTCTCCCCCTCCCCCCTCTCTCTCCTTAGTGAGGCCCTCCGCAACTTCGTGAGACCCGGTTTCAAAAATAAAGCATAAAAAAAATAGGGCTGGGGTGTAGCGCGGAGGTAGAACGCCCCTGCATTCAATCCCCGGTACCGCAAAAAAAAAAAAAAGAAAATCAGCTTCTTTCCAACACAGGAAGCTCCTTTCCTGCAAGGCCAGAGGGCTCCTGGAGGAGTGGCAAACAGGCTCTTGGCACTTGGAGGCATGCACAGCGAAAGTCAAGAGTGGCTGGGGGCTGCTGCCAGCTCCACCAGCTGTTTCCCTGGGAAAGCCAAGTCAAGCTCTGCAGTGTTAATGTGGCTCAGCCCTTAATAATGCCCCAGAGGCTGCAAACAGCTTGTAAATAGTGAGGAGAACACATTCAACTCCACGTGGAAAGTGATTCAATTACTCTCCCCTATTACGCTGGCTGTTGTTAAAAGGCTGGAATTACACAGTCCCTGCTGTAGATTCATCTGCCCAATGCTCTTACTGTCCCCAGGCTTTCTTGACACGATTCCAAATGAGGTGAATGCAAGGCTTGTATTTTCTCTCATCTGTAAGAAGCCAGGTCCAATAGGGATGAGTCAAGAGGAGATCTGGTTCTCCATCCTTTTCTTCCTCCCACGTATGAGGAATCAATCAGCATGCAAGCAGCTGATTGCTTGCATGCTGATTGCTCATAGCCTGTGCACAGGCTCCTAATGAATATTTATATCACAGGTCGTGGCATGACTCATTTCCATCTGCCTCCATTAGACAGGGTGTATTAGTAGAAAGAGGCCTCCCCATTAGGGCTTTGCTCACTAATGTGGAATCCCCTTCCAATATTCCTATGCAAAGCACATCCCTTCACACACAACCGCCACAATCCCCTCTCTCGTCTCTTCCTCTCTCCTTCTTTTTGGGAAATGTATTTCTTTTTTTTTTTTTTTTTTTTTTTTTTTTGCGGTACCGGGGATTGAACCCAGGGGCGTTCTACCTCCGCGCTACACCCCCGGCCCTATTTTTTATGCTTTTATTTTGAAACCGGGTCTCACGAAGTTGTGGAGGGCCTCACTAGGTAGAGAGAGAGAGAGAGAGAGAGAGAGAGCTGAGGCTGGCCGCGAACCAGGATCCTCCGGTCTCCGCCTCCCAAAGTACTGGAATTACAAGCGTGCGCCACCATGCCCGGCTTGGGAAATGTATTTCTTATGTGTGTGAGGGTAGGTACTGGGGATTGAACCCAGGGGTGCTCTATCACTGAGCTACACCCCAAGCCCTTTTTATTTTTTATTTTGAAACAGGGTCTGGCTAAATTACTGTGCACTGCCCTTGAGTCTGTGAGCCTCTTGTCTCAGTCTCCCAAGTGTTGGGATTATAGGCATGCAACACTGCACCAGGCTTCCGAAATCTATTTCTTAATGAGGATCTGGCAACCCAGGAAAGAGCTAGCTGGTGCTGAGCTACCTTGTCTTCCTCAGATAGAAGATTTCTGGAAGGCAATGCTACCTCTATTCCTTACCCCTCTTCTCTGTGCCCACCCTCTGTGCTCAGAAGAGTTTGGTTAGGTTTAAACTGTCCCTGGTCATTGAGCTAAAAGGCAACGTAGAAACAGATATTCGCTGAGTCATTTACTCAACAAATATGCTGCTACTAGGCAGCATCTCTGACTGTTCCAGGGGTTTAGGGAAGCATGGTGAGCAAGATAGACACAATCCCTCTCCTTATGAAGTTCTCCTTATGAAGTTCATGGTCTCATAGAGGAGACAAATAAATAAAACAAGATGCAATGAGGAGTGTTATGGTCAGCATTTTCCACAGCTATAATCTAAAAAACTGACCACATAACTTAGAGAAAAGAAGATTTATTTTCTTATGGTTTCAGGTTCAGTCCATGTATGGCCAGGGACCATGAATCTCAGGGCATGCTGGCAGGAGGTGGAGAAAGGGAGAGCACATGGGCTGTGCTCCTCACATCATGGAGGCTGGAAGCAAGAAAGAGATCGGGGGAGGAGGAACCATATATAATCCCCAAGGTCGCACCCCCAGGGACCCACCTTCTCCACCACAACCTACCGGCCTAGGCCACCGCCCATTGTAATGGATTTATCCACTGCTGGAATTACAACCCTCATGACTCAATTACATCAACTTCAAACACCAGTTTATGAGCTCTTTAAGGGGCCATTCTATATCTAACTATAATATTCTGCCCCTGGCCCCTGAAGAGCTCATGCCCAGGTCAGAATGCAAAATGCGTTTAGTCCTTTCCAAGAGTTCCCAAAAACTTAACAGTCCCAGCATCACTGAAAAGTTTCAAAGCCCAAAGTCTCCTCTGAGACTCAAAGTGAACTCTTGTGAGCCCCTGTAAAAGACAATGAAGATCAAAATAAAAAGCAAGTTACCTGATTTCAATATATAATGGCAAAGAGTAAACATTTGCATTCCCAAAGGGAGGAATAGGGCCATAGAAAGAAGGTATGGGATGAAAACATTAATGAAATCCATCAGGGCAAGTATTTAATCCTACGGCTCTATTTCTGCCATTCAGGGCACATGGCCGTGAGATACGATCTCCAAGGGGCCTTTGGCAGCCCTACCCCTGTGACTGGCTGATTGCAATGGGCAGCATACTCTCTGTTCCAGCCTGGCTCCGTGGTTCGAAGCTAGCAGCCATTTCTTGCAATCATTCCACGTTTCTGGTGTTTCTGAAAATCAGGGGTATTTCTTGCAACCTTGGCTTCACCCTCACAGCTTCATAAAGTGCCCCATTTGAGTCTCTTGCAGGGATTCTGACCCCACCACACAATGCCTGGCTTCCCAGGCCCTCCTTTGAAATCTGGGGGTAAGTTTCCATGGCTCCCTTTTTCTAGCAAAACCAGCATTGTGTGAGCTCTGAGATGGACCACCAACAGAAAAGGTAGTCACACCTCCTTTAATCATTGCCCCTGGGCTCGCCTCCATCTTGACCATGGCAGTCTGTTTCCATCATGGGCTGTGCTGGACCCTCTTGACCCAGGCAGAGCCCGTCCCCATGATAAGCGGTGTTGGGCCTGCCTTCAGCAAGGCCACATTCCTTTCTTTGTTCCTAATCAAAGCATTTGACCTCCCTTCAGCCATCTTACTTTCTTTCACAGCACCATCTCTCTGAGCCCCAGATTTACACATGGCTTTCTGGCCAAACTGCAAATCTAGAAAGTCTCTCTCTGCCTTACTTTCTTCTCTTGAAGTTCAGTGTACAATTCACTTAATGTGGACATCAATATCCGTAATACAGTTTGGATATTTTGCTGTTTTGATACTTCCTCCACCAGTTTATTCAGCTGATCATCTTTAAATTCAGCCTCACACAAAGTTTCAGGGCATTGGCAAAATGCCGGCAAGTTCTTTGCCCAAGTGTTACACATGTGGCCTCTACTCCACTTTCTTATGGAGTCTTATTTATCCTCCAAATCTCCTGAGCATAGTCTACTGTCTGCCTTTTTAACCACATCCTGGCCCTTCCAATTTCCTCTCACAAACCAGTTCCAAAGAGTCACAATCCACATGGTCAGACTTAGATATAGCAGCAACCCCACTTCCCTGATACCAAATTTTGTTCTGGTCAGCATTTTCAGAGCTATAATCTAAAAAAGTGACCACATAAATTAGAGGAAAAAAAAGATTTATTTTCTTACGGTTTTGGGTTCAGTCCATGTGAGGCAGGGGACTGTCTCAGGGCATGGTGGTGGGAGGTGGAGAGAGGAAGAGCACATGGACTGTGGTCACATCATGGAGGAAGCAAGAGAGAGTTCAGGGGAAGGAGGAACCATATATGATCCCCAAGGCTGTACCCTCAGGGACCCACTTTCTCCAGTCACACCATACTGGCCTAGGCCACCACCCAGATGAATCCATTACAATGGATTTATCCACTGCTGGAATTACAACCCTCATTACTCAATTACATCAACTTCAAACACCAATTTATGAGCTCTTCAAGGAGCCATTCTATATCCAGCTATAACAAGGAGTATGATAAGGAAGTCAACAAATGATCTATCACTGTAAATAAGGTTAAACTTCTTGTGGCTTGGGGTCTTCTTCCATCCTCCCATCTGTTTAAATGTATAATACATTTATTGAGTGTCTATCATACTTGGGCAGGGAATAGTGAGTGAGGAATGAAAGACATGGTCCCTACCACTGAGATACCAGCACACGGAAACTGTAGCTATTTGATGTAGTGAGAGTTGAGGGAAAGCCAGAACCAGGTGGTGGGGACAGCAGAGAATTCCAAAATCAGACTGGGGCTATGGACAGTGGAAGCGAATAGGACTGGCCAGGTAGGACAATTTGCCAAGGGCTGGACAAAATCACCAAGGCCCCTTCAACAGGACAGCCTCCATCCCAGAATGTCTGTTCAACTCAAATAGGATTTTGTATGGGAAAGGTCATAAGCCCTGGTAATAATCTCCAAATGAATAATGTGAGATATTCTAATTACATTCTGAGGATAAGCAGTTTGGAAGAAATTGAACAGATAATTTATTAAAAACTTGATTTCTTTATAAATACTAAAACAATGCATTTAAATTGAGTTCCTAATTAGATTTTAAATTTCTGGAGGGCAGAGATTGTTTCCTTCCAAATTCATATTATTTACAAAAACCCCAGGGTGTCAGGGTGAACCATAGGAGAGCTGAATTGAAATATTCTTTGCTTTAATTTTAAAAAGGTTTGCTAAGGGGACTAATAGTGCACACAAAATTATGATGGGGATATTTCAATCACTTAATGAAACAAAATATAGTTAAGAGCATAAGAGATGGAATTACACAATAATTGTCCATAACCATCAAAAGAGATTTCTTGGAAACTCTTAGGAGTATGATTTTATTAGTTTAATTAAACTTGGTAGTAATAACAGAACAAAAATTGGTATAGCACCTTATTTTATTTTTTCTTATTTATTTATTTATTTATTTATTTATTTTTGCGGTACCGGGGATTGAACCCAGGGGCGTTCCACATCCACGCTGCACCCCCGGCCCTATTTTTTTATACTTTATTTTGAAACCGGGTCTCACGAAGTTGCGGAGGGCCTCACTAGGTAGAGAGAGAGAGAGAGACAGGGAGAGAGAGAGAGAGAGAGAGAGAGAGCTGAGGCTGGCCACGAACCTGGATCCTCCGGTCTCCGCCTCCCAAAGTACTGGGATTACAAGCGTGCGCCACCACGCCTGGCGGTATAGCACCTTATGTTGATAATGTGCAATTACTTAATTAAGTCAACTCATTTTTTTCTCCAAAGAATCCTTTGAGGTTGATAGTGTGATTCCCATAAAATAGATAAAGAAATGAACACCCAGATTATTGTTCATAGCTACAACAAAGAAAGATGGAGAAAGAATGAGAAGTAGATAACCAAGGAAAAGAAATGTCAAGGGGGTAAAAGGCAAGGGTGTAAGGAGTTTCTCCATCACCCACAACTGAGAAAGAACAGAAAAGTGTCCATTGAACTTGCAGTTAGAATATCTGCAGTGACATTAGCAAAGCAACTTTGCTGCACGTTGGAGGATAAAGTTCTGCCTTGCGGATCTCCCTCTCAATCTGCTTTGCATTCAAGAAAGGGGGGAGGGAATAGAGACTTGGAAAGGGGTAACCCTTCTACGGAGGATTCCTGAAGTTTTTTCTTTTTCTTTCCTTTAAATGAGAGAGATTTGTATCTTATACATCATATGCACTTTGTAATGTTAGCTCATTTTTATCACAGCTGTTTTTATATTATTATTAGTTGCATTGCATTGCATTGAAAGAACGAGACAGAGGCTCATGTGTCATAATAGGATCCCCGTGAGATAAAATGTCACAGTAGTCATGAGTTAATGATGGGGATCCAGGGATATTCTCTGAGCAATGTGCCATTAGATGATTTCATCATTGTGTGAGCATCACAGTGTACTTACACAAACACAGATGGCATAGTCCACCCCATGCCTAGCTATAGCACTAGTGATGGATGAAGACAATGAAGAAGGTAGGACACTACTTGTCGTTTGTGAACTCCCTATGGCTTTACTTCCTAACTCCCTGACTTTTATGTAAGACTTATTAGCCATATTCAATATCCTCTCAGTTTTGCAGAATATCACGTCTAAATACAAAATCCAACATTTTGGAAATAAAGGCAGTTAAACATGAAAGTCTTATTGCTCCTGGGCTACTGAGAGCTTCATGGGAGGAATTAAGAGGATTAAGAGCTTTCCTCATTATGCAGCTAAAGACTTAATTAAGGGATTTTAAAAAGTGTTCATTTTTGCTTGGTGAAGAGATAATAAGGCATTCACAGCCAAAATGTGAGGTTGGAAAGCTCAGAAATGGAGGGTGTCCAAGGTAGCCCAGTTTGTCCCTCAGCTGATAATAAGCACTCCAAATCTGGCTCAGTCAGCAGGTCAAAAGACACCTGACATCAAGTGACATCTCAATGAGTCCTTGGTGGCAGGAAAAAGCCCGAGCAGAGTGGCTCCACCAGGAGGGCAGGGACTGTGGGTCTACTAAATACCTCCCTGCAGGCCTTCTCAGTGCCTTTGCTGGGACATCCCATGGATTCCTGCATCCATCACCTCCTCACTGAGAGGAGAAGAGGCCAGGGAAAGGGGCCACACTGCAGGCTCTGCTGTAATCCAACTGGGGGCACACAACACCAGCACAGGTGGGATATCCCACCAGTAACCTTGTAGGCAGGTACCTGTTCCAGATAAGAAATGGTGCAGACTCTGAGCATTGTCAGTGTGGATACAGCAGACCCTGGACAAACACCTGTGTGCTCAGTCAGCAAGTCCGCCATGTTTTCCTGAGCAATCCCAATGATGACTATTGTAAGTCCCTCTGCCTTACAAATGATTGAAATACCCTAGAAATGCCAAAGTATCTACTCACTTATGATACCTCCCTAACAGCTTGGGACCTTTACCCCACATGGAGGGAAAAAAAGTCCATTATCAGACTACAGTCTCTGTTGCCTAGGAATTTAGGGTCCATGTGCCTATGGAGCCAGGGGCAACTGATGCTCTCCTTCTTTCCTCTCTGCTAATGGAGTGGGTGCCGGATGCTACAGTAAGGGCATGGTTCTCTTGGCATGTGTGTGTGTGTGTGTGTGTGTGTGTGTGTGTGTGTGTGTATGTATGTATGTGAGGGCAGGGGCTGCTGGGTGATGCGGGTAGTGGTGGGGAAGCTCACATTTTATAGGCAGCTTAAAGTGGCTCAGGAAGGACCAGCAAGGGGGAAAATTCCCCAAGAGGAGTCTGTCCCCAGGGTATGATTTCAGAGAACTGTGGGCACCTGGAGCCTGCTGAACAGCTTCAGCCACGCAGGTGCAGTTTTTTATATATATATTGTGTGGTACTGGGGATTGAACCCAGGGGCATTCTACCTCTGAGCTACACCCCCAGCCCTATTTTTGTTCTTTATTTTGAAACAGGGTCTCACTAAGTTGCACAGGGCCTCACTAAGTAGCTGAGGCTGGCCGCGAACCTGGATCCTCCAGTCTCAGCCTCCCAAGTACTGGGATGACAGGCAGGCAGATCTTCGTCTTCATAAAGAAGATGACAACAATCAGCCTTCAAGGACAAGATGGAGATGTGCTCTGGACTCTCTAGCTCAAAGCAATTCACTTCCATGATGATCCTGCTGATTTTGAGCTCAGTGCTCTGAGTTATACCCCACATCAACGTTAATTCTTTCTGTCCCACTGCTTTCTTGGTACCTTGTCCATATTCAGTTTGTTTCAAGAGGGGTGCATTTGGTTCCTAATGTGTGCTTGGGACTGTGGACAGAAGTGGGCTAAAGGTCTCTGCTTTTATGGGGAGAGAGACAAACAAAAACACTAGAGTAGCTGGGCATAGTAGTGCATAATTGTAATCCCAGTACTTGGGAGGCTGAGACAGGAGGATCATAGGTTTGAGGCCAGTCTCAGCAATTTAGCGAGGCTCTCAGAAACTTAGTGGGACTCTGTTTCAAAATAAAAAATAGAATGGTACTGAGGATGTAGCTTGGAGGTTGAATGCCCCTAAATTCAATGCTCAGTAACAACAACAACAAAAAGTCTCGTAAGAAGCATACTGTAATTTCAGTTTGGGCTGTGTATCTTGGTTATTGGAAATGTATGTACTCTCAATGCCATGTCCTAATTTCTTAATACTCATGAACTGAGGAGCCAGACTTAAGCATGGAAAGGTCTGAGATAACGTATTTCTTAAAGTAAATCCAAGCTCTTCAGTAAGAGAAGGCTTAATAAAGAGTGGGCTGGATGGGCGTGGTGGTGCACACCTGTAATCCCAGCATTTGGGAGGCTTAGATAGGAAGATCACAAGTTTGCGACCAGCCTCAGCAACCTAGAATAGGGCTGAGGGTATAGCTTGAAGGTAGAATGCCCCTGGTTTCAATCCAAAGTACCACAGAGCGAGAGAGAGAGAGAGAGAGAGAGAGATGCGCGCTAACTGTTCAAAGTATTTTAGGCAGACTATGAAATCTCACCTCACTGAGGTCATTTAGTTTAAGACAATACTACAACTTTTCATGACTATTGCCAGTAAAACCGATGGTCATATAAAAATTGCATAAGGTCTGGGGAGGTACCTCAGTGGTAGACTTTGCCTGGCCTGTTCATGGCCCTGGATTCTACCTCCAGCACCTCAAAAACAAAAGAAAACAAAGCAAAAAATGCTGGGTAAATTGCATAACTGCAGCAGCCACCAATGCAAGAGGAATGACATTTGGATACAGTTTTAATTTTTTTCCCTGGGGGTGGGGTTGTTGTAGCTCAGTGGAAGAGTGTTTGCCTAGCTGGCATAAGGACCTGGGTTCATTTCCTCTGCCAGCATCATGAACACACACACACACACACACACACACACACCACAATTTTGGTTCTGGGCTGCAGCAGACACATCAGGGAGTATGAAGGACAGAATGGAGGATGTGCCAGCAATTTAACATGCTCATTCCCCTCTACACTCTCAGATCAATAGGGTTTCTGTGGGGGATCCCTGGAGCATAGAAGAGACCAGCCCCTGGTGGAATGGAGAGAAGGGGAGGCTTCTTTCCCATAGGCAAGAAGGAGCAGTGCCACTACCCTCAACCATCTTTCTCATGGCAGGCAATCCAGTTCCTGAGCTAAGGCTTGCCAAGCCTTCTCTAAGAACCTGGAAGGCCCATCTCGCCCATGGGGGAAAAAAGCCCAGAGCTGCCTTCCTCCTGCCTCAGGGTGCAGGAAATGAATGTCTGTGGCTGCTGCAAAGGATAGTATGACAAAAATATTAAATGTGGTTTCTACTCACAGCCTGCTCTTTCCTAATATATGTTTTTCTTCAAGAGACACAGCATCATCTTTCCAAAGGTATTCCAGATAATATTAGCCATTGTGACTAAAATGCCCTAGTTGTTAGAAAGCTTAGTCTCCTTAATAATGCAAATTCCCTATATGGCTAAAAGAATACACTTTTAATACTGGCTATTTTTTTAGATAAAAATCCTCAATTTGCAACCTCCCTTCCCCTTCGCCACTCAAAATATAATTTAGTAAAAATGGCCTTTCTGAATGGTATGGCACCTTAGAAAGGCACTTTAAGCCTTAAATTGTTTTTTGCTGCTATCTTTCCATTTTAATTTCCACCAGTATTTGAGTTGCCCACTAAGGTCCAATGGGAAATTACAAAATTAATGAACAGGTCACCTAGTTCCTTCCCAGGCTGAAATGGTCCTTCAGCTCTAATGACCTGTGAGGGCCAGAGTTCAAACACTCCCTCTCTCTGGTTTTGTTCCCTGGGAGAGCTGAGTAGGGGATAATTTAAATGAGAATGGATTGAAAGGGAAACATCTTTTCAGGATTTCAAAACGATTTAGCCAAATCATTGTTTTGATTTTCACAGTTAATCCCACGAATTCCCTGTCTTCAGAAAAGACCTTGTTAGGGCAAAGCAATTTAGTTCAGTCCAAGAGGAGCCTATGATTTCTGCATTTACACTGTCTCAGTTAGAATCCGGGTCTAGGGATGACCTGGAGATGGAGTTTAGACCCAAAGCCCACCAGAATGCTTCCCTTAATTCACTCATTTTTCAGCAAGTATTTTCTAAGCACCTACTATGTGAAGTCAGTCACAGTGCTTGGCAGGGGAGGGAGAGAGATGTCAAAGGTCCTGAGATTTCTGTGGTCAAATGGGGCTCCATTTGGCAGGACACAAATTGTAGCGCCACAGGTAGCAGACATCCAGCCTCGTGGATAACCACAGCGCCTCGCCCTGCCCAAAGAAAGGCACAAAAATCCAAAAAACAAACTTTCCCATTCGGACTTGCACTAATGCGCCAAGCGCGCCCTGGGCACCTGCTAGAGACGGGCGGGCGTCAGAACCACGGCACGTCGGGGGAGCCAGAACTCACTCTAACTTCTGAGAGCAGAACCAAACTTAGGGACTGGATTAGAGTGAAGAGAAAGGGGGCGCTGGGGCTGAGGAGAGAAAGGGCTGCGAATCTCGGGGTCAGGTAAGATCCTGACACCGGCAGCTAGTACTCGGCGCTCACCTGCGTTCCGGAGCTTGCGGTTCCTGAGCACCGAGAGGATGACCAGCAGGTTGCCCACGACGTCCACGGCGGTGGTGACGCTGAGCACGGTGGAGAGCGCAGGAGCCACCCAGGGAGCCCGGGGAGTGCCCGAGGACCGAGACCAGCCCGGGCGCATCGCCAGCCCGCCCGCCTCGCAGCAGTTGGCGAAAGAGCTGTTCTCCGGCATGGCGGACCCTGGCGCGCCAGGCGCCGGCCACCCCGCTGCCCAGGGCGCTGCAGGGCGCAGGGCGCAGGGCGCAGGGCTCCGCCAGGCGCTCCCACCGCCCTCTTCCCTGCCCACTCAGCACCGGCGGGGAAGAGGCCAGTAGAGAGGTAGAGGAAGAACTCAGCGTGGGCAGCGGGGCGGAGAAAATGTAGGAAGAGAAGTGAGGCTTGAGGGGAGTGCGTCCCCAAGCGGCACGCTGGGGACAGTCCCACAGCGCCGCTGGCGCCGCCACCTGGACCCCGCACGGGCCAGCCCACTTCAGGCCACCCAGAGTGTCTGGCGGGTCCCTGAGAGCTTGGCCACACTGGGCCCCCCTCATTTTCCCCACAGCTTTGGAGAAAGAGTGCCTAGGTAGGGACCCCCAGGCTTTCCGACCCGAGAAGGTGCCAGTGGTCGGGTTCTGTATCCATTCGTTGTCAGAAAGGCAAGTTTAAAAGTTCTTCTGGGGCTTTGCTGCTCCAAAGAGAACCAAAGTCCCGTGGTGGGGACAGACTCCAGAGTAGAGTTAGATTCTAGGCAGCCGAAGAAAACGGCAAACCTGCGCTATTTATAGAGCGCGTGTTCTGCTTTGCGGGAGAAGTAGGTGAGGTCTCTGCCCGAAAGCCAATACAGGTGTATGCCGGTCTATTTAAACGTAATACTTAAGTAGATACATAGCCAACATTGGGGATTATTATCATGTGCGTTTTGGGGGTAGAACAAGAAGAAGAGTGAGGCGTGATCACAGGAAAGAAGAAATCCAGGTGTCCAGTATTCAAAATGTTTGAGTGCTTACTCTGATAATAACAATAGCTAGCCTCTTTGGGGGTTAATTTTATGCCAAGCACTGGCCTAAGCACTTTTTTCACCCACTAAAATCACTAAAAGTGACTGGTAATCTTGAATTTGCCCAGGAGCTGAGGTGAACGGATTTCTCTTACATTTGCCCTTATGAGAATGCAGAATGGTGAGCCACTTTAAACAGCTGTTTGTTTGCTCCATATAAAATGAAATATATGCTTATCTTATGACAAGGATATTCAAAATGAAACAAAAATGAGAGTATATTTCCACTAAAGTTCTTGTACAAGAATGTCCAGAGCAGCCTTATTATAATAGCCCAAACCTGGAAACAACCCAACTTTCCATCAACAGAAGAATGGACAAACAAATGGTGGTATATCCGTGCAGTGGAATCAGCATGGATCAGAACTACTGATATACAAAACAGCATGGATTAATCTCAAAAATATTACGTTGAACAGAAGAAGCCAGATATGGAAGAGCCCATACTATATAATTCCCTTTATATGGAGTCCTAAATCATGAATCTCTGGTGATAGAAATCAGAACAGTGACTGACAGTGGGGATGGGAATTGTCTGGAAAAGAGCACAAAATAACTTCTGGGATATCAATTTTATGTATGTTATTTTGTGGAAATTATATTCTTTCCCAAAATCAACAGAAAGGAAGGACACAATGGAGAGGGAGGATGATAATTCAGGAGAGGGCGCAGATAATGAATGGAGCCAATCCCTTGCCCTTGAGAGGTGAGCACATCGAAGCCCCAGGGGGAGCAAGAATGTGAAGGGAGGGAGGCTTTTCCCCCTACTGCACAGAGGAGGCAGAAGCTAAGTACAGACTCAGAAGTGCATCTAGATTGGGTTGAGATGAGGGAGTTCCAGTCTGGCTTCCGTATTCTCAGGGGGTTGAGGCTCCCTCATTAACCAGGCTTCAGGGAAAGAGAGTGTGGGAGGCTCGAAGACAACAGAAGGTATTAAATGTCATTTCAGAAAGGGAGAACATTCCCTAAGAGAGGATAGCAGGCATGTCAGGAAGGCAAATGTCTCTGAGCATGACTTTAAGCGAAACAAGTCAGCCTGGCTGGTGGTTGTTAATCAGCAACCTGGGGCTGCTCAGGATGGGCATGGGGAAGGCAGAGTGGGCTTCCGTCAGCATTGGGGTTTGCCAGGTAGCAGTTAAAGACAGAAGAAGGTTCAAGGGTGTGATGGGAACCCGGGCCCTGGGATTTACATGAAAGGAGTGATGAGAAAGCCAAGGGGTCAGGGGCCGTAAGAGAGGGGTGAAATCAAGGCATTGGAGTCCTGGGGATTCCAAAAATTGTGTGTGTCAATATAAAAAAAGTTGTGGTCTTGAAAGAGTGAGTTGTTTGAAATTTTTTCGATTTCTTTGTGTATGCATTTGTGTGTGGTGCTGGGGACCAAACTTGGGACCTTGCACCTGCTAAGCATGCTACTGAGCTATACCCTGAGGCTGCAATGGAGATTCCTGAGGGGTGCAGACCCTGTAGCTATGAAGGCCTTGAGGGTGGTTATAGAAGTGAGTCACTGGAGGAAGGAGGAAGACAAGGCTGTTAGAGTCGAGAAGGTCAAGGAACTGAGAAGTCAGGGTAGACATTATGGTGGGACACGAGGAAAACTGAGGCAGCAGGCAAATCCCCACGGATTGAGGAGTGACCTGGGGGGGGCGTCTGTAGGGGAACAACAGGGAGGAGGAGACAGAGACATAGGTGGACAGTTGGGGGTCAAGGGGCTTTTATAGGAGGAGGGACCAGCCAGGCTCTCCCTGTCTTACATATGCAAGCATACAGCGACTTCTCTGGCTTTGGCAGTGCTGGGTGAGTGGAATACAGTCTAAGCTGGCTCAGTCCAGACACATACTCTAACAACACAAACTTGGTTAATTGAGCATGAAGCAGAGGAATTTGCCTTGTGCTGCCCTGGAATATAATTATCTACCTTGCCTATATCCACAAAAGTGTATCTCAAGACCCTTGGGTACCAGGAATCAGGTTACTCATCTGCCTGAGAAGTTAATGCTATATCCTGGCTGAACTATGCTTTAAAGAGGAATGACAATGGCATAGCCACTTTAAAAGACAATTTGGTAGGTTCTTACAAAACTAAACATACTCATCATATGGTCCAACAATTGCGCTTCTTCATGTTTACCCAAAGTGAAATTAAAACTTGTGCCTATAAAAAAAACCTGCCACCGGGTGTGGTGGCGCACACTTGTAATCCCAGTACTTTGGGAGGCGGAGACTGGAGGATCTGGGTTCACGGCCAGCCTCAACTCTCTCTCTCCCTGTCTCTCTCTCTCTCTCTCCTTAGTGAGGCCCTCCGCAACTTCGTGAGACCCGGTTTCAAAATAAAGTATAAAAATAGGGCCGGGGGTGTAGCGCGGAGGTAGAACGCCCCTGCGTTCAATCCCCGGTACCGCAAAAATAAAAATAAAAAAATAAAAAAATAAAAAAATAAAAAAAACTGCCCGTAGATGTTTATAGCAAATTTATTCACAGTTGCCAAACTTGAAAGCAATCATTCTGTAAAAGGCAAAACTATACAGACAGTAGAAAGATCAGTGATTGACAGGAGTTTTCAGGGGTGGGGGATGAATAGGCAGAAAACAGAGGATTTTTAGGGCAGTGAAACTATTCTGTATAATATTATAATGGTGGATACATATGATTATACATTTATCCAAACTCAGAATGTATAATGTTGGGACTGAACCCTAATGTAAACTATGGGCTTTGGATGATAACAATGTGTCAATATGGTGTCACAGAATATAATAAATGCATCATTTGCTGCAGAAAGCTGATAGTGGGGAAGATGTGTACATGTAGAGACAGGGAAGTATGGGAATTCCTTATACTTTCCATTAAATTTGACTGTGAATTTAAAATGCTGTAAAATGAAGTCTATTGAAAAAAGAGGGATGTTGCTAGGGAGGGTGAAAATGTTCATGGCTCATACATCCTCACCCAAAACAGAGTCCACCTTTATCAATCAGACAAACTAAGCAAATCTAGAAAGTCCGGATGGTGAGAGGCTAGGGGTATGGCATCCTGGTGATGGAGACTGGGGCTCAGACCTAAGAGCGAGGGTATCACATTCAAGGAACTGAGAAGATACCCTAGAAGAAGTGAGTTCAGGGATTGAGCTGGACAGGTGGGCAGGAATCTGGTCCAGGTAGCCTCTGAAGCCACAGTGAGGACTCTGGACTTGACTTCAGCACAGTAGAATCTGTTGGGGGTTTGTCAGATAACTATATCCTGCCGTGAGAGCTATCTTCAACTTCCCTTCTGCTATGGTGTGGTTATGCTTTGAGTGCGTCCCCCAGAGTTTTATGCATCGGAAGCTTGGTTCTCATATGGTGATGTTAAGAGGTAGGACCTTTAAGAGGTGGGGCCTAGTGGGAGTTGGTTAGGTGACAGGAGGCATTGCTGGGGCTTCCTGTCTCATGTTGTGATCTCTCCTTCTTACACATGATCTCATCCGTGTGATGCCATCTGCCATGAGTCCTTCATCCAAGCCAAGGTAATGCAGGTGCTATGCTCTTGAACCTCCAGAACTGTGAGCTAACAATACCTCTTTTCTTTATAAAGTACCCATCCTCAAGTATTTCATTATAGGAGAGAAAATGTACTAATATGCCTTCCAATAGGCAGAGCATGTCTACTGCAGAAAGCAATTCCCTCGATAATATCCAAGTGTAGACGAGTGGTGCTTGCTTCCACTATGCAAGGCATATGGCCTCTTAAAGGAAAAGGATTCTTTCACAATAGGCAGAACTAATAGCTGCCGCCAACAATGAAATGAAATTTTATGGGAGGAAAAAATTACATCCTGGAGAAGGGAAGGGAGAGAAACAAAGGAGATAGGAACATTATTCCTAGATGGTTTCCTAACAAAATAAATCAGTATTCTGAACACCTAGAGTTCCTTAGGGTTTCAAAAATGAGTGAGACTTATATCTGCCCTAGAAGCTCAGTACCCACATCCCAACATTCAGACTTCTCACTCCAGCTAGTGCTTGAAACCTTGTCCAAATCATTTTCAACCAGGCCCTCTTGTGTAGCCTCTCAACAGCTCTGTGGGGTCTGGGTGCAGGAACAATTAGTCCACCTGGAAAAGAAGGAAACAGACTCTCTGAGAGAAGCAGCTTGCCAGACTTGGTGGCTGGTGAGTGGCCGACTGGTTGACAGAATCCATATCTTTTATTAAATGCATGATGGCTTTTACTTCCTTGGTGTAAAGTATACAAAATACACAGAGAATAATGCAAGCAAATGTTTCTTTTAATAAGCAGCTTGCAACAGGGCTGAAATAACCACCTGCCCTTTGAATAATACCATACACAATAATAGTAGTAGCACAGCCAATGTTGAGTTTGCTATGATTTAGACATGGGGGCATATGGGTTCCTTGGTTAATCCTCACAATATGTGAGATCAAAACTATACAGTGTACAGTGATAAAACCAAGATAAAGAGAGGCTAAGAAACCTCCTCAAGTGGTCTCAGAGCTAGCATTGGAACCCAGGCTGTCTGACTTCAAAACCTAGAACAGTTATGTTCTTGCATTGGGGAATATTAAAATATCTGCACTCTTGTCCACTTTAAGAAAAGGACAGAGAAGCTTGACAGTCTTGGGCAGGTTGAACCCTGGGGGAAAAGGAGTAAGACTCCAGGTGTTTCTTCTGTCAGCTTTGAAGAAGATGGGATTTTAACTGCTCACATATTTTTCTGAAGTGCATAATTGTCTGGAAAGAGAGATATTCTACAATGAAAGAGCAAAAACAAAATTATTTTTTCTTAAAAAAACTATTTTCTATCCAGGCATGATGGCTCACACCTACAATCCCAGTACTTGGAAGGCTGAGGCAGGAGGATTGTAGGTTTGAGCCCAGTCTTAGCAACTTAGCGAGACCCTCAGCAACTTAGAGAGATCCTGTTTTATTTTATTTTTATCTTATTTTTTGGTACTGGGGATGGAATTCAAGGGCATTCTATCTCTGAGCTATATCCCCAGACCCATTTTGTTTTTTGTTTTTGTTTGAAACAGGGTCTCACTAGGTTGCTGAGAATCTTACTACATTGCTGAGGCAGTCCTTGAACCTGTGATCCTCCTGTCTCAGCCTCCCAAGTACTGGAATTACAGGCATGAGCCACCATGCCTGGCTGAGACCCTGATTTAAAACAAAATAAATTACAAAGGGTTGGAGGTGTATTTTCCGGGCATTCTTCCTTGCATTTCTTAGCACATGCTCATGGCAGAAACCAGTCAAGTCATCCTGGGGCAGGGTCAGAGCAGGCAAATTCTCTCCACTTCTGGTTACATGATTTTTACCTTTTCTGACCTTTTTCTTTCTGTTTGGGAGAAACAGAGTGAGAGTCACTCTCCTGGTTATTTTATTTTATTTTATTTTTTTGCAGTACCGGGGATTGAACCCAGGGGTGTTCTACCTCCGCGCTACATCCCCGGCCCTATATTCTTTTTATACTTTATTTTGAAGCCGGGTCTCACGAAGTTGCGGAGGGCCTCACTAAGTAGAGAGAGAGAGAGAGAGACAGAGAGAGAAAGAGAGAGAGAGAGAGAAGGATAGAGAGAGAGCTGAGGCTAGCCGCTAACCCGGATCCTCTGGTTTCCACCTCTCAAGTACTAGGATTACAGGCGCACTCTCCTGGTTATTTAAGATGTGAATCTAATCTAACAGCTCAGTGTTGAAGCAGAAGGACCTGACCCTTCCCTTGGATACCTGACCCTAGAGTGAGCCCATATTAGTGTTTCTCCATTATCACATGTTGTTAAGAATGGATTATTTGGTAAATGTATATATTTCCTTCTCTCTCTCTCTATCTATCTCTCTCTCTCTCTCTCTCTATATATATATATATATATATACATATACATATGTAGATATGTGTGTGTGTATTCTCTCTACATATATACATAATTTAAATTGTTTAGTTTTTGTTCAATTGGAATATTTTAAAATAAATAGTTTATAATTTACCAGGACCACATTACTTTTCTTGTTAAAGATAAATTTCAAGGCAAAACAATTATTAGCAGAAAAACCCAAGTGAAAGGACTGCATCAAGACTGTGATTGGTGGCTTTGATTTCTACAGAAGAAAATTTGTTTTGGAATCTTAATGCTTGTTCTTAAAACCAAACCTGGAGGTGGGAACCAGCCATAGGAAGATCAATCACACTGTAGTCTAGGGCCTGGCAGGACAGCATGATCCCGGTGCCCATGTGGACTCTGGGAACACAGGCTGCTGCCCTAGAGAGCTGGAGCCTCAGTGGGATGGGATGAGAGGTTTTCCCATCCGCAGGCATCAGGTTTAATCTATCCCCAGGGCCCCTGCAGAGATGCCTCCAGCAGACAGAGCCTCTTCCCCCACCAGCTGTGATCAGCCCACAAGGACCACATGGACAGTGTGCACCTCTTTCTCCATGGTCAGTGAGTGGGAAACCCAGCCTGGGGAAGAATTGTAAACATGAGAGACTCACTCTAGGTTCTCCCTGTGTTTTTTTTTTTAACAAAAGCTAATTTTTTTTCTAGTTAATTTTTCAGGGCCTGTCCTGACCCAGTCCCCAAACTAATGTCTAGAGCTAAGCTGAAGGCATCTTTATTACAGATTTGCTTTAGTTCCTTTCTCCCTTCTCTTTCTTCTCTTTTTTTTCCTTTCTTTTTCTTTCCTTTCCTCCTCTCCTCTCCTCTCCTTTTCTTTTTCCAATACTGGGGATTGAACCTAGGGGTGTTCTGCCTCCAAGCTACACCCAAAACCCTTAAAAATATTTTTAAAAAAATATTGAAACAGGGTCTCACTGAATTGTTGAGTTTGGTCTTGAACCTGTGATTCTCCTGTCTCAGTCTCTCAAGTAGGGGGATTATAGGCATGAGCCACCACACCTTGCTAAGTTAACTTGTTTTCTAACTTGTAATATCTTAGATATCTTTCCATGTCAGTATATATAGATCTATTGAATTCTTTTGAATGACTGCTTAGTATTACACCATAATAAATACCTAATGGCCTTTATATTCTTTCCTATTTTGCATTATTTTAAAAATAGCATAATGTTGATCATATGTCTTTACATATAACACATACACACACTAATATTTTTTGTAAGATTAATTCCTAGAAGTGGGCTTTGTGGTGTGTCAACGGTTATTTACACTTTAATTTTTGATAGTCAGTGAAGTGATGCTCTTAAAAGACTAATAGCAGTCTGCAGATCCAACAGCAGAGTTTGAGTGTCTTTTTCCTATTTCTTTGCTAACTCTAAATACTATCTGTTTGTTTCATTTGGCCAAATGGATTTTGGTTTCCTTCTTCAGGGGAGTCTGAGAAGGACAACAGAGAAGAGTGGGAAAGGATGGTTGACACATGAAGGAAGTAAAGATATTATGCTCTGCTGGTCCCACAAGAAGAAATGAACAACAGGCATTTTGTTTTACTTTTATGAATGTTATAAACTTACTGCTCAATCTGGAACATTTGGAACATTGGCTGATGATGATTTTTCTGAAATACTCTGGAAGAGTTGTCAGAACATAGGAGCCAGGAAAACGACATAAACTTGTCCTTTGTTCCCTATAAACATTGCAAGATTACCACCATCCACACAAGGAATACAGTGTGGATACCTCTGGTGAAAACACCTCAAGGCATTTTCACCAGTGTAATCATAAATAACGGTCACAAGAACCTTGTTGACATGCTTCTCCATTTTTATTGAACCTCTTAAAGCACAGAAAATCCATGTGATTAGCCCACATTACTGTCAAAGGCAGAGTCTTAAACCTTATGACTCTTAGTCTGGTTCTCTTTCCTTAGAGTCTACACATTTTAGTAGACCACCCTTGAGTCAAATTTTGTCCACAGAAACACACCTGAGATTCAGTGAATCTGTCCAAACATGATGCCTTCAGCATATTGTTTGACCATGTAGATGTTCCATTATGGAACTGAGAAGAAAATGTTTGCTATGAGCATCCATGTGTACACTTGACTCAAATCAGACCACACACCAAAGGGTACAGATCCTCTGGAATCATCATTGCTGTCAATAGAACAAAGGCATGTAGCCCTCAGACACAAGGACTTCCAAGCCTGAGGCCCACTCTTAAAAATAAAAACAAAGACTTGACTGTGTTCTTAAGGGCAACCATTATTTTATTCACTTTTGTCTTGCCAAAATCTAGCATGGTGCCTGGCACATAGAAGGAGCTTAAATATCTACTAGATAATTACAAAAATCACAGGCTCATGTTTCAAAACAAAAGGCAACAATTTAGCTAGGTGTGGTGGCCCATATCTGTGATCCCAGTACTTGGGAAGCTGAGACAGGAGGATTGTAAATTTAAACCAGACTCAGCAACTTAGCAAGACTCTCAACAACCTAGTGAGACTCTGTTTCAAAATAAAAATTAAAAAAAAGATCTGGGGGTAGCTCAAACGTAGAATGACCCTGAGTTCAATCCCTAGTATCACAAAATACATGCATATATACATGCATACATACATACATACATAAAATAAAGGCAGCCACTTCTCTCAGGTTGTTGAAGACCACAGACATTTGTACAAATAGTCTTGCCCATGTACAGATTATCTGCATTTTCTGAGATACATAGAACTATAATAATTAAGAGCAGTGACTTCAAAGTCAAGATTTCTACAAAAAGTCTGTTCAAAGCAACTTAGGCCTTCTTGAACCTTTTCCTCCGAATCCTTCCAGGCTGGGCCCACAGCATCCTTCCAGGCTGGGCCCACGGCATTCTTATGGTTCTGAGTGATTGTTCCAGCTACATTTACTTCCAGGTACCAAGCTCTGTATTAGTTTATCTGTTGCTGCCAAATAATTTTATCACAAAACCAGCACCTGACAACAGAACTTACTATCTCATAGTTTATGTGGCCAGGAATTCTAGTGAGGCTGGACATCTCTGCCTTGGTTTCCCACAAGGCTCAGTCAGTGTTGGCTGGGGCTGCTTGTGGGGGAGCACCTGCTTCCACACTCACTGATGTGGCTGCTGGAAGGCTTCAGATCTTCTCCACCTGTGGGCCAAAGGCACCAGCTCCCTCCCTCATGGGCCTCTCCACAGAGCAGCCCACAACTGGACAGCTGTCTGCCCTCAAAGCTAAAGAGTGAAAGAGTGAGAAAGGGTACTCAAGACAGAAGTGGCAGCCTTTTTTTGGTATTTAATATTGGAAGTGACATTTTTGATATGTTGATTGGCATTTTTGATGTGTTGCCAGCCCCATCCATAACCCAAGGGGGAAGGGTCAAAAAATAAGATTACAACAAACTTCTTAAAGATATTACTTGACTTTTATTTGTGATTGCAGAGTTGGGAAGCAGCTCATTCTATTCAGTAGAATGAGGGTTCTGATGAGCTGCACAAAGGAAACTGGCTTCACAGAGGGAAGAGGGCTGAGCAGAGCAGAGACAGACAACAGAAAATGTAGCCAGGCATGGTGGCGCATGCCTGCTGTCCCAGTACTTGGGAGACTGAGACAGGAGGGTCGTGGGTTTGAGGCCAGCCTCAGGAACTTAGCGAGACTCTCAGAAACTTAGCGAGACCCTGTTTCAACATAAAAACACAAAATAAGGCTGGGGGTGCTGCTCAGAGGTAGAATGCTCCTGGGATTAACCCCCCCCCCACTGTATTGGTTGTTCCAAAGTTACTTCCCTTATAGTGTTAAAAACAGAGTGGACCTCCTTATCATGCTGGCTCATATACTGGGCCCCTTTACATTGGTTGATGTGACTCTCCTGGATGTTTTTTGTTTGTTTGTTTGTTTGTTTTTAAACTGGTTGGTTTCAGAGTTCAGTTTGATTAACTAGCACCTAAAATGAGTGACTACAGTCTGGTTTGCTCTGCTCCACTGGGACCTTGTGCAGGAGACAAACAATGCTTTCTACAAGTTGTATTTAATAATGGCATCACACAAAGACATGGACAGAGGATGGGGATCATGGGGGCCATCTACCACATTTACTGTTTGTTGTGTTGTTGTTGTTTTGTTTTATGTTTTGCAGTGCTGGGGATTGAATCCAAGGTTTTGCACAGGTCATGTAAGCACTCCACCACTGAGCTGCACCTCCAGTCACATTCACTTTTTTTTGTGTATGTGGTACTGGGGATTGAACCCAGGGGCATTCTATCTCTACCTCTGAGCTATACACCCAGCTCTTTTTTTATTTTTTGTTTTGAAACAGTGTCTCATTAGACTGTGAGAATCTTGCTACATTGCCAAGGCTGTCCTAGAACCTGCAATCCTCCTGTCTCAGCCTACCAAGTACTGGGATTACAGGTGTGTGCCACCACACCCAGCTCACATTTACATTTTTACCCTTTCCTTCCTTCCTTCCTCCCATCCTTTTTCCTTTCCTTCCTTGTCCCTCCCTACTTCCCATGAATCTACCGTGGTCCAGGAGCTACTTTAGGCATTAGAAATACAAAGCTTACAAACACTGAGGTTTGCAGCCTGGTAGAAAACAGAGATCCAATAAAATAACTGTTTCCCACGCTTCAATCACTTGTCATTTTAGTCATATATGTACACTTCTTAAATCTTTTTTTATTCAATTATTTCCTTTAAGACAATTCGCCTTTAAAATATAGCCTCAACTACACTGTACGGCATAGGACTCCTTTCTTTCTTTTAAAAAACACTGCATTTTGGTGGTGGACTCTCTTTACATGCAGTTGATAACCTCATTCTTGTATTATACAAAGGCCAGACTCTGATTAAATTAGATAATAACCAAGATTAAATCTATCAAATCACACCTTTTCTAACAAAACCCTTTCCATCGAATGATGGAGCTATAAATGGGAAAAGGTAGGTTATGTCCCTAAAATAAATGAAAAAAATAAAATATGGCCTCGTCCCAAGCCAGTGGTTCTTAACCCTGATGCCCACCCCAAGCAGTCGCTAGTGGGGAGGTGACAGCTTACCTGAGAGGAGACCTACTCCCCTGCCCTTCAGAAACAAACTCCAGCCCCCACCTCCTAGTATTCTCCCATTCCACTGTCCACGCTATCCCTGGTCTTATCCTTTTCTGGGCATTTGTTAATGAAAGGGTAAAGAAACCTTGCTTCAATGAGGCACATATCTCATTTATGAAAAAGAAAAACTTATTTGCTTTATTAAAATGAAATGCAGGATTACTGTGGGCACTTGTGACCCCCAGTGGTAGAGAAGGGAAAATACAACCAGTGATGTGGGGGAGAAGGGAAGGAAGCATCTCTCACCAGGCCCCAAGACAAAACGCGACAGACTCTGGAGGAACCCAGTTTCCCAATTAAACGTAAATGTCAAGACACTCATGGCTATGGACCGAAAACTGTTTATCCGAATACCTTTCGTGAAAGTAAGAGACAGTGAGAGAACATATTTTAACATATTAATTTATTTTAAAATAGAGGAGGAAGGGAGGGATAGGAGAGGCTCTAGGGAAAAAATTGACCAAATTATATTATGTGCATGTACAAATATGTATCAATTAATCTGAGTATTATGTATAACCATAATGCGTGGATAAAAGTTTTAGAGAAAAAATAAAAATCTATCAGTACTTCAGAATATAACTAGTGAATGAACTAGGTAAAGAGGAGCAATTACATCTTTTGGTAATAAAAGTAAAGTACTCTTAGAATTTCTTATAAGGTCATCTGCTCCACCTTCTTAAATTCAGGCAGGGTTCTTCTGGAATCATCCTCCATGGGTGAGGGGGACAGAGGTACAAGACCTGGTGGGAGGCTACATAGTGTGGGAGGAGCTTCTCAAACACCCCCTATGACCGCTAACAGTCCAGAGGACCAATCCTTATCCCTGAGAACCTGGGAAGATGGTCCTGTGTTGCAGTAGCAAGAGTGAAATTGTTTTGAAGTCTCTTTTTTTTTAACAAAAATCATGTGAATGTATCTTTTTTTGAGGGGAAGTATTGGGGATCAAACCCAGGAGCATTGTACCTCCAAGCTACACCCCCAGCCTTTATCATTTTTTCTATTTTGAAACAGGATCTTGTTAAGTTGTTGAGGTGCTAAATTGCTGCAGGTGGCCTTGAACCTGCCATCCTCCTGTCTCAGTCTTCCAAGAACAGAGATTACAGGCATGTACCACCATGCCTGGCATGAATGTGCCATTCTGATGCACTAATATAACAGTATGTTTAACATTTTTTAAATGAAATTTTTACCCAAATCTCTGAATAAACTCTATTGAAGGACACACATCTTTATGCAGAGAATCTTACGCATTATTCCTCGGCCTGAAGGTCCACATTTGAGGACATTTGGGGGCCTAGAGACCATTATGACCACCATGAGGTCAGGCAGATCTGGCTCCAATTCCAACTCTCCTGTTTCCCACTGTATGGCAGTGGCAAATTAACGTATGCTTTAAAACTTATACACATATTTCATATATAGATATATGATTTTCCATTGATGGATAGTAATTGTACATATTTATGAGGTGCAGTGATATATATTGATTTTCCTTGCTTTCTCATAAATCTCCCACATCTTCTTCATTACTGGCTTCTTCTAATCAGCATTTGCACATGGTCCTGTCGCTCCAATCTTAAAACCTTAATAAAAAAACTTTCCTTAATCTCATACCTCCCTCCAGCTACTCCTTTATTCCCCTCTTCCCCTTCACCGGCAGTTTCCTCCAGGCACTCCATTCTTCACCTCTGGCCACAGCCCCCTCTGCTGGCCTCCTGTACTCACTGCACACATGACCATCGCCAAGGTCACCAATGAATGACCTCAATGTCAATTTTCATAAATTCACGATCTTACATATTTCAGCATCTATTACACTGCAGACACTATGCCAGGCACTGAAAATATAAGCAAATAGACAACTATCCCTGTCCTTAGGCAGTTCACCAGCTGGTCAAAATAGGAATGTGAAAAGCTCACATGAAACCTTTCATTTTTCATTTTACTTCATCTTCAACAGAAGCTGATCACTAAGTTATTTATAAAATACCTTTTACTAGGCATCACTTTTCTCTAATGGCTGATTCATCACACTCAGCTTCCTTTGTTAACCTGACTTCAAAAATTTTCATTCAGTTTTTTCATCCTACAAAACAGTTTGGGGGGAGGGGTACTAGAGGTTGAACCCAGAGGCATTCTACCTCTGAGCTACACTCCCCAACCCTATTTTATTTTTTATTTTGAAACAGGGTCTCACTAAGTTGTTGAGGGTCTCTCTAAGTTGCTGAGACTGGCCTTGAACCCCTGAGCCTCCTATCTCAGCATCCCAAGTACTAGGATTACAGGTGTGGACTACCTTGCTCAACCTCATCCTAAAAATTGTTACTGAAGCCTAAGTATCTGCCAGGATCTCTTCTAGGTCCTGGGAGACAGCAATGAGGAAGCAAAAGGCAAAAAATAAATCTTTGCCCTCATGAAGCTCACAGTTTAGTGGGTGAGGGTGAGATTAAGTAGGGTGGTCAGGTGGCTTCCTGCTTTCTTAGGAACACCTCCCCAGTCCCAGAGGAGCTCAGGATTGCTTTGCCATATGCTGACAGTGCCTTGCATTTGGCTCTACAGCATCATCACAATAGTTGTTGACAGTCTATCATATACGCTCCATCCCATGTCTGCTTCTCACCATGGTATCTCCGAGAAAACACAAAGAAGGGGCTTCATCAGTGGTACCACCATTAGACCCAAGCAAGGAGGACCCTCCCTGGACCCTGCTGCTACCCTCCTCCCTCTGGGCCTCTTCCCATGGGGCAGGTAGTCTATGGGGCAGGGGAATTGTCTACCCAGGATTATGGTCATTCTAGGTGCTTAGAACCCTAGGATTATCTTCCCCAAAGGCCCAGGACTCACTTCCATTGCCTGTATGGAAGTGCTCTCCCTGGATTTATCCTCATAAAATGAATGAGCCATCAGAGTGAGCACCCCCAAGCCTGAGGCATGTCCGTGGAGTGGTGGGTGAAACTGTGCATGCAGCTTGGATAAGCCAGTGAGAACATCCACTTGCCTGAACCTGAGGCGTGGAAGGAAGGTATCAGGTCATGAATGGGGCCAGAGCCGGCTATTCTTACACTGACATGCTTGGGCATAGAATTCCAATAGTTCCAGGAATTCTAAATTCAAACCTTGCCTTCCAGATCATCTCCAAAGTGAATTTGTCAAAGAAGGATAAAACATTTTATATAATGATTTTTTACACTGGTTTATAATTGCTAAATACTTAGATACGTGCTGTGTGGACCTCCATTTGTACTCTAGCCCAGAACCTGAAAATAAGTATTTATTAAAAGAATGAATAAATAAAACAGTTTATCCCTGGATCCCAGCATTTGCCACATGGAGTGACTGGATGAGAAAAACGGATGGATGGTTCAGGCAAACTAATCACCACAGTGGCAAATGCATCTTATTGAAAGCAAAGTTCCAGCTGCAGAATGCATAACCTGTCTACAAAGGTTGAAATGTTTTCTCTCAGGGCAGCTCCAACTTGGATACTTCCTTTCTATAGTCTAATGACAAGAATGTAAATAATTAATAATAATAGCTAACTGTTATTGGGCATTATATTTAGGACTGCTTTAAGCCTGTTACTTAATTATTTTATTGACTCTCCACAATCCTACAATGTAGACACTGTTTTTATCCCCATTTTATGGATGGGGAAACTGAGGCTTGAGAAAGCTAAATAACTTGCCCTGGGTCACATAGATAGTGAGTTACAAAGCTGGAGTCAAGTTCTTAGGCAGTCTGTGATATTGTACATTGTTATGATATGTGCAGAAGCCGAAGTCCTCCTGTGTCACCCTCTTGTTATTAATTCCTGGGGTCTCTTGGGGGTCTGAACCAGGATCTATGGGTATGAGGGTCACATTACCTAATGCCAAGTAGCATTTGCAATGGGTGAGTAATAAAAAGAGATTAAATTTGGAATTTAGTCAGCAGAATGACTAATACCCCCACAGGGAAGCATTTGGTCCAATTTTTATATTCAATTTCCTCTTATAAGCTAAAAGAATGCAGAGAAAAGACAAAGCATCTCATGGTAAAGAAAGTTATTGGATTTTCATTTACTGATCATGACACTGAGGGTCCTGAATAGGAAAATTAATCTTAGCTCCTTAAAGGTAAATTTTTCACATGCTGTAAGCCTTAATTAGTAAGAACATTTATTCTCTGCAATTGCTATAGTTCCCTCCAAGTGGACTTCCATTGTTAGAACAGGAGGGTCCAAGCCCCACAGTGAAAGCAGAGCTTCCCCTTGCTGTCCTCAGGCCAGGGATCATCAGCATCAGCAACAGCTCCAAGAAAGACCCCCCCCCCCACCCCGGTGATCTAAGCTAGGGCAGGATTAGAGACTATGTGAATGAGGCTGAGAAAGAGAAAAGGAGGAAGGATTGGATGTGGGGTCGAGATTATGGAAGTCCTAGAGTATTTACATCCCTAGCTACATATTTGCAACATATGTTCAAGTTCTCCCCTGCATGGGGGAGGGGCAGATGCGGCCATTCCCAAGGTCACTTTAATATCAGAATAATATATGTCCATCCCCAGAACATTCAGAAGCCACTGGAAGAATACATCACAGTTTCATGCAATGTCCATGTCCACTAAAAATTAGGAGAAAGAGTCTTGCATAATAAATATAATTTTTATTTCAGTATTATTCTCTGTGGCATCGTTCATCATAGCAAGATATGAAAAATACTTTTGCATTTGTAACTGGCATTCGGCTAATGCTGATTTCCCTTTCCTCTTTCACGCATTCAGATCTTCCACTTCCAAATTTGTAAAACTGTATTTCAAAGGGTTGTTATGAGAATAAAATGAAATCAAGTATTTATATGCTAAGCACAATTGCCATTTACTAGTAACCATGATTTATTGAAATGATAAAATATCAGGGTTCTAAACACATGGCAGATATTTAACATTTTATAAAACAAAACAAAACAAAGTAAATAAAAATCGGTTGGGAAATGGCTAAACTTAGAGGACAATCCTCTCCCCTTCCAGGCTTCCATGGATGTGTCCCAAACCAGAGAAATGGAAATAAACCAGACTTCTAACTTGGGATATCCTCAGTGATTCCAAAGAAGGTAACAAAATCCAGACTTCTACTACAGCAGTTCTCCTAGAACACAAACAGTGCAAAGTTCTCAGAATAGTAACTCCCAGTCCATAAAACAATTGCTTGCATTCTTAAGTGGTCATTCAGAAGTCACAGTTGTCCCATGGCAGTGAGCGCCTTGAGTTTCCACTCTTTCAGCATCTCCATCACTGAATTCCATCTGTGTCTTGAGAAAGCCAACTTGCCTGTCCCTCTGCTGGCTCCCGCCCTGTTGCACAGATGCCTCTTTCCTTGTGGTCACACAGAAGGAGCGTGTCTTCCCCATCTCTTGTTATGACCTTGCACTTGAAACTCGCAATCATTTCATCAATTTTGTGGCAATAGTTGATAAAAGTGCTGGAGAGGAGAAGACTACTGAGAAAGTCTCAACAGTCGTCCTGGTGATCTTTATTTCAAGTTCAAAGAATCTTTTAAATGTCTTTAGCAGCCCAATTCATAATAGCCAAATTATGGAACCAATTCAGGTGTCCATCAACAGATGAATGGTAAAGAAAATGTGGTATATATATATAATGGAGTTTTACTCAGCCACAAAGAAGAACAAAATTATGTCATTTTCAGAGAAATGCATAGAACTAGAGAATATTATGCTAAGTGAGATCAGTCAGTTTCAGAAAATCAAGGCTGGTATGTTTTCTTTCATGTTATAGAGAAAATAAGAAACAACAGGGATATCAGATAAATGAAGAGAGAGACTAGTAGAATAGTGGAAGGGTATTGGGGGTGGAAAATGAGGGGGGAAAGGAGGTTGAGGAAGGAAACAGTTCAACTAAGGTTATGTCTATAGATGAAGGAATAATTACTAATCTCACCAACATGTACAGAGAAAAAAGGGGTGAGGAGGATGCAGAGGGAAACACTGAGTGGTATGTGAATGTGTGAATGTATCACTTTGAATCTCACTAGGATATGTAATTATAATGCACCAATAAAAGTATAAAAATACCTTTTGCAATTGAAAACATTCAATGTACTCTCGTAGGCCTATGAGAAATGCCACTTCTACCTCTAAGACCTGGGAATAGTGACATACATTTGCATTTGCCAGGAAAGCAATATCCTAATAAGATTTCTACATTTCAGTAGCCTCAGTTGTGAAATGGGGATTGTAATTATGCCCAGCTCATAGGACCATAGGGCAGATGAAATAAAGCAATACATGAAAAGTGCCCAAAACTGTTATCAGGCATGAAAAAGTTCCACACGTACTCTTGATCACTATTATTTTATAGGTAACTAAATCTCAGGGGTGACAATCTTTGCTGTTTTATGAAGTCAGGCAACTGCTTTGTGCATCCATCATCAGAGTTGGTCAGAGGTATGAGGCTTTTATCTTCCCAGCTAATGCAGGCCAAGGATAGCCAGGCAGTGTTTGGGACTCACAGATCTGCTCAGGCATAGCCCACAAGGATCAGTGGTCACATACGGGGCACCATTTTATGTTTAAATGGTGTGGAAAAAAAACGCTAACAGTGGCTTTAATAAAAAAAAGACTTTATTCCTATGTTTACAGAATCAATAATAGCTAACGGAGTCATTTCAATGCCCCAGTTAAATTCATAGTAGATTTTTATAGAATAGATGATTTGCTATTGGTGGCATTCAGAAATCTGGGGAATCAAGAAAGTTTGGGGTCATCTTTTGTGATTGTTAAGTGCCAAAGAGAAATAGGAATGTGATTTGTTTCTTTACAGGAAATGAGAGCACAGGAGGGCTTCTCTTCTTTCCTAGTTTTCTATGCTTAAAACTAGTATTTTCCAGACTATTCTGTAGCACATTAGTTCCATGGATGGCTAATAGTGTGCTTCTAAAAAAGGCCTGCCCAATCAAAAACATATGTGAACTCTAAGGTGATTTTTCTTTCTATAAGCCAGCTTCCTGCAGAATCTGAAGTGTAGACTGCTATGTCTACACAGCTGATGAGGCTGAATTTTTGCCCAGGATAATGGAGACACAATTCTCCTGGGATTATATTTTTATTGGGTTCTTAGGCTCTTAAAATGTACAGATTATAGCTCAGTGGGGTTATTCCTATAGAACATTAACCTCACCAATTACAAGTGAATTTTCCCATCATTTCATCTTTTTCACAGTTTCATTTTCCTCCATATGCTGTTGATGCCTCAGCTCACATGTCCAGTCTTATCCATGGTTGCTTCTGCTCTTTTTTTTCCTTTTCTATTTTTGCCAAATCATTTGGATTCTTTAATGCTTCCCAAATACTATGGCTTTTCTGCTTTATGACCATCCCCCACCCCAACCTTATTCTCTGCATGGATGCTGCTGACATTTATGAGCTTTGGTAAAATACCACCTCATTCATTAATTCATTCAGTTGTCAAACATTTTGAGTACCTATTTTGAGCTGGGCATTGTTGTAGAATATGAGCGAAAGGATTAGTGAATGAATGGGTTTACTCATCCCTTAGAGTTGGGAGATCTGTTAAATAATGCATGGTTAGGCACGTTTATCTTTTAGGGAGAAAAGTACTCTATAAATCAGAGAACTATTATAATATTTACACGTTAGTCCAATGAAAAATGATGAAAGCAGTTTTCACTATAATATGAATCCTGATAATTTGCATTTATATAGCACATTATTGGCACAACAACTTTGTCCCTTTGAGTAGCTTCATTTAAAGTGGTTTTGCTTTAATTATCTCTCACAGAGCAGCTATAAAATGATTGTAAAACAATTTGCAAGTATGTGTGTTATCCATCAATGGTAAATAACAGTTAAATTAGAAGCTCACATTTCTCAGGATAATATTTTAATTGTTCACCTGATATACAGTCAGTTTTTTCACCCTCTGACTTTTTTTCCAGCTTAACACTCCATTTTTTCTTTGTCCTACTCTCTCCCATTATAATAAGTTAAATTATTTCTGAAGCAAACCAAGATATTTACAAAGCATGTATGTGTTCACAGGCTAACCATGAGAGTTTGCCTGTGTACTGTGCTTTAAATATTTTCCAATAAATGGACACTTTGTAGACATTGGAGCCTTTCATTCCATTCTTCACTAATGGAACTTTTCTACTCTTTGCAGGTCACTGTTAATGGCACCATGGCAGCAGTAATGAACGAGTCAGTCATGATCCTTGAGCACCGATTCCCTGGTAATAGATATGTGACCTTTTCTTCTCCAGTGCTCTGGAAGTAACTTCGATTTTTTTCCCCCTGGCACTGCACAGTTAAGTTTGGGGCTCCCAGCCTGTACTCACTTTAAGTGTAGGTGCTCTGTGGATTACTCACAGAGCCTATGGTTTTGCTTCTGTCATGTTATCTGATTCTTCTAAGGACTGTAAAGGGCAGAGTGGGCTATTCTGTCCTATAGATAAAGAGCTTTCAATTCAGAGTATAAATGGCTTATCCAAAGTCACACAGAGATAAATGAGAAGCAGAACCTGGACTCAGATTTCTAGCCATCGAGGGAGGGTAGGGTACTTATAAGTAGAGAATATATCTAAAACCTGGTTTTCACTATATCATATGCTTCCACAACTAAGAAAGTTAAAATTGAAAACATGTGCTTTTCCCATTGCTCTGTGAATGAATGAATGAATGAATGAATGAATGAACAAACTAATGAACGAACAAATGAATGGGAAGTTCTCTGCTGACATCTGCTGGCTTCTCGGGCTTTCCAGATGAAAGCCCTGGGACACCCTGTGGTCACTGTGCTCTCAGTGTCCTTCATTCCACCTCAGCACCTCCACCAGCTTCCCCTCCTTCTCTGCTGAAGCACAGAGGAAAGGAGCCCCTCTGCCACCCTGGCTCTTCCCAGAGACATCTCTGTGCAAACACTGGGGCTGGGGCTGGAACAGCCTTTACACTCTCAGCCTCCCTCTTCCTCTCTGCTTCACCTCAGCTGAAGGTCAGAGTCTACTTACTGTTAGGTGTGTACTCCCATCTGGTCTGTAATTTGAAGTGAGTAAAGATTGGGACCCTAAAAATACCTGCAGTCCTGGAAGAAAGAAGGCTTGCCTCCTTAGCACCGGAGGAGAACAGTGATTGTGTGAATGTTACCACGGTTTCCTCTGTTGGGTGGCTAGTGAGTGGACACACGTGGGCTCACCTCAGTCAGCACTATCTACTAAGGGTTCACACCCCCATTGAATGTGTGGACCTCTGTCTTACACAGTTAACCACTGTGTGCATGAGAGTGTGTCTCTCTGGCTGGCCTGGGTTTTCTTAGAGGTGGGAATCTTCCTTGTACTTCTCCTAGCACATACGTATTCATGGGCTCAAATCAGTTTGAATCTGACTTGCTACATCTCAGATTCCATATCTAAGAGGAAAAAATTCTACTAGATCGACGCCTTGGGGATTTCTTTTTTTTTTTTTTTTTTTTTTC
>PVJS01008831.1:0-52056 GCA_004027185.1 Glis glis | reverse complement strand
GTTCAATTCCCGGTACCGCAAAAAAAAAAAAAATAAAAAAATAAAGTATAAAAAATAGGGCTGGGGGTATAGCTCAGAGGTAGAATGTCCCTGGGTTCAATCCCTAGTACCGCAAAAAAAAAAACCAAAGTAAATTTACAAACTTTTCTTCTGGGTTAAATCAGAATGATTAACTCCCATGAAGACCTACAGACCTTACATGATGGAAAAGTAAAAATAAGATCATGGTAAGAACTATATTTATATCACTAAGTATTTTACTATTACTTCTTCTTTATATGAAAACAACTACATAGACATCATGATCAATCCAATCTCCCTTCAACAAAGACTGCGTGTTAAGGTAAGGCACGGAATCCAACAGCATTCGAATGCACCTTCACATGCTTTGTATGACCAGCAACCTCCTTTCCTCTTCAGATTATGTCCTATTCTGCCATAGATGAGCTCTACACCGATGTCATCTCACAGAAGCGTGAAAAAAAATCTCAGTTAATGCCCAAGATGAGTTAAGATTTCAATCCTGGTTTTGTAGCTCTGATGTTTATTTGGATGATCACTGAAGAGTTAAAGCTGTATGTTAGCCTTTCCCTTTGACTTTCGTCCTGTGTTTATTGAGGCCAGATTCTCCGTGTTTGCTTCAGAGGACTTGCACTGTCTTGTTTTATATGTAAAGATGAGGGGAGAAGGAAAACAAAAGTAAGAAGACCTGAAGGTAACTCATCATCAAAGCATGAAAAAAAAAAGCTACTTACATGGCTAAGTAAAACTAACATATTTAGTGATTTGTAATATAAGAATAAAATGAACTCGCAGGGTCTCAGGAGGTCTGCAATATGATCTTTGCAAAAGGTACCTTGCCAATTTAATTGAGGTAGGAGTTATTTAATTTTTTTACAGGTATAGTTTTCAATAAAACTACATATGCCTATAATACTGCAATGGCAGATGTGTCTCGATTATTAGAGGTGGGCTCCAGGGAATATGTACAATGGATCTTGAAATCTGTAAGCAGCTGTGGGAGGGGGTGAAATGATAGGGGAGGGCATTGTGCCACACACACATGTTCTTTAAGTGCAGCAATGTTTTGTTATTTTACTGCAGGTGTATTACAGAGATGAAATTTAATAACTTACTGTATACAATACCAATAAAACTGAAAAGATTCAGTGCCCTGCTGTTCATTATGGCAATACAAATGAGCTCGGATTATTCCGCGTGCATGCACGGTCAAACCCCGACACGCAGAGACCCCCACACGCAGTGCTCCAGAGAACGGCCACTGCTTGAAAACCTCCCTCATGTCGCTCCTTCATTGTTCCTCACCATACAATCACTGTCGTCCCCAATGCACGTAAACATGGCTTTAAGGTGGGCTGGAAATAAGATAGGTCTGATCCATAAAAAGTCAGAGAAATCCTTTACTGAAAGATGTGTTCCGAAAGGACCGGGAAATGGAACGAAGGCGTATGCAGGCTTCGTTCAGTATCATAAGTGTGGAACAGTGACAATATATTGCATTCGCCAAAATCTGGTGAAGGGCCAGGCTAAAGTCACAATCCCACCCAAATGGAACCTCTCCCTCTATTAAGTACAAGAAAAATCTGGTACAAACAAGGGCCATGCTATGAGGAAACACTTGTATGTCAGAAATGCTAAAGCAAATACAACTAAGTCATCCTGTCCATTTTGGGCCCATCCTCCAGTGCCACTACTTCAGCCAGGTAACCCCCAGCACACTGAACATTAAAGGTCCACGTTTTAGGAAGCTCAGTTTAGCTCATCTGTGACTGAAAACACTTGTCAACAAATCTACATAAATATCCAAAGCGCACACACAATTTTTCAAAGAATGGGCGCTTCCATTCTAAGCAGGTTACCGCTGTCAGGCGTGACAGCAGACTCAATATCTGTTCCTATTTACAGGATTTCTTTCTTTAAAAAATGTCCTTCATAAATTCTTTTTCTTTCAGATCAGAGGGTTCTGTTGGTAGCTTCCAGTGTTCCTGAAATTTTAATGTGAATTTTAATGTGGGATTTCAGTTTTAAGAGTTACAGTAAGCCGGGCGTGGTAGCGCACGCTTGTAATCCCAATACTTTGGGAGGCGGAGACCAGAGGATCTGGGTTCGCGGCCAGCCTCAGCTCTCTCTCTCTCTCTCTCTCCCTGTCTGTCTCTGTCTGTCTGTCTGTCTGTCTGTCTCTCTCTCTCTCTCTCTCTTTCTCTCTCTCTCCCCTTAGTGAGGCCCTCTGCAACTTCGTGAGACCCGGTTTCAAAATAAAGTATAAAAAATAGGGCCGGGGGCGTAGCGCGGAGGTAGAACGCCCCTGCGTTCAATCCCTGGTACAGCAAAAAAAAAAAAAAAAAAGAGTTACAGTAAATATTTCCTCAGCCATGGGAATAACATCAATCTTGACCCTAGACAAAAGAGTAAGTGTTTCTGCCATTTCATATTGAAAAATAAATTCGGATGCTGAACCGTGAGCACACGACTGCCTTTCTTAGAGAAAGAAGCTGTGTGGCTATCCTAGTTTCTACATGACATGTAGGTCTATTTCAACAGGAAACTTTATCAGGTATACCCCTCAGGGTTAAATCAATTATTTGTTTGGTCATTAATTGATTTCCCCCTTTCTTTTTTACATACCAGAAATATAAAGATGAAAGAATTTTAGTCCTAATTGCTAGTGGTTACTAAAATCCCTTAATGCTTTTCAGAAGAAACAAGAAGTTAATCCCAAAATCCTGGTGAAATTTCAATTTGGATACTAGAAGTCCATTTCTTTGGGGTCTCATAAATCATCTCAAAACAATTTTAATGGCATTTTATGCACTCGCTGTTGTAAATTGTTGCATAAAACTCGCCTAGTCACATAGTCTGTCATTTCATATACTTCACGAGGGCATTAAATGCCACCATCGAAAAATCATTGGGTCACCTTTGAGCCCGATCAAGGTATTATTTCAGAATCTTGCTCTATGTAGATTCTGTGTGGTGGGAACAATCATGTGATCGATGATGAATCCAAATGTGTGTAATAGCAAACCGGATTCCTCCTGCACTGCACAAAATCAGGGCCAAAATATAATCTATACATTTCAAAGAAAGTGTTCACGGCTGTTGCTAAAATGTGAATTGGCATATTCTACCCCAGCCTTTTCCCAGGAAATCCTCATTGGTTTTAAGGAAATTGCACATGCTAAGTTTGAGGATGTTACTGAATAGATTATTCACGCAGTCTTCTTTTTAAGGCAGGATTGTCAGGCGCGGCGTGACCTGCCCTCCCTTACTCTTACCCACCTGCCCCTCCCACAGTTGTATTCAAAGTTCTGGCCAACCCGGAAAGACCTGAATGAAGCTACTCTGTCCTAGGTACTGTTAGGTCCAGATACCTCAGGGAACTTGAGACCAGCGGAACGTGCTTTTCTAGATGGGATCTAATGCAGACCTTGGCGCCTCAAAGCCCATCATGTTCTGGGGCAGCAGGGAGCCCGATCCGGAAGAGAACTGGCTTTGAAACCAGACATTTGAGAGTTCAGAGGGTGACTCTGAAAACTTACTTAAACCATGATTTAATTTACTATTGTGGGTGTGGGTGTGTTATTGGGGATTGAACCTAGAGGCATCTACCTCAGCGCTACACTCCCAGCCCTATTTTATTTTTTATTTTGAAACAGGGTCTCATTAAGCTTCAGAGGCCCTCGTTAAAGTTGCTGAGGCTAGCCTCTAACCTGCGATTCTCCTGTCTCAGCCTCCCAAGTATAAGGATTACAAGCGTGTGTCACTATGCCCAGCTTGGGCTGTGATTTGAGGTCTCTTGTTTCAGTTCTCTCTCTCTCTCTCTCTCTCTCTCTCTCTCTCTCTTTCTCTCTCTCTCATGGTACTGGAGACTGAACCCAGGGGCATTCTACCTCCAATCTACACCCTGGCCCTTTTTATTATTTTTTGTTTTTGTTTTTGAAACAGGGTATAACTAAGCTGCTTGAGAGTCTCACTACTTGCTGAGGCTGTCCTCAAACCTGTGATCCTCCTGTCTCAGCCTCCCAAGTACTGGGATTACAGGTGTGTGCCGCTACGCCTGGCTTCTGAGCATCACTTTCTTTTTGTTTTTGTTGTTTGTTTTTTGTTTTTTGTTTTTGCAGTGCTGGGGATTGAATCCAGGGGCATTCTACCTCCAAGCTACACCCCCAGCCCTATTTTTTATTCTTTATTTTGAAACCGGGTCTCACTAAGTTGCGGAGGGCCTAAGTAGCTGAGGCTGGCCGCGAACCCAGATTTTCCAGTCTCAGCCTCTCAAGTACTGGGATTACAAGTGTGTGCCACCACGCCCGGCTCTGAGCATCACTTTCTGCATGATTAAGTGAGGATAATTAATAATCACCTCAAAGGTTTATACTAGCACCAATATGAGTTTCCCAGGCTTCCCTGAGACTGAACCCAAACTACCTTCTAGAAATTCACTCATTTTGACATTCACTCATCAACCAGGACTGGATTGGGGCAGGGATTATTTCCTCTATCTTGCTGATCCTGATAAAGCAGCTTCATAGAGCATTGCAGCAACCCACCAGGACCGACCAGTCGGCCTGACAGTCAAACTTGTGAGATGTTTAACAGTAATTACTAGAATACAGAAGGGCAATACGAGAATTTAGAGAAACTCCAGGGCTTACTGCAAGATTAACAGTGAGGGGCACAGAGATTGTCACAAGACTCCGAATTTCAGCAGAAAGAATACTGGAGTTCAGTTTGCAAGGAGGCATGCCTACCTACAATTACCTCCTGCCTCCTGCAGTTAAGGCTTCTCTGACCATCAGCCTGAGCCTTAACTATTTCTCTTATCAATACACTTTAAGAGACTGGAAGAAGGCTTTAATGTTGCCTGCAGTCTCCAGGTAAGGAACATATGAAAAGCAAGGATTACTGACATTACACTAGTATGTGTACGGAACACTAAACAAAACTGGCAGTGCTAATATGGACAATGAAAGAAGGCTCTTCTTGATGGAAAAATGCCAGTTATTCAGGTTGAAGGAATGACAGAATGAAAAACAAATAAATAAATCGCCAGTTTGAAATCCACTGATACAGGCAAACATCGTCAACACGTGCTACAACCAGCAGGATGAAGGCAGCTGGGGAGAAGGGGTCTCTGCCCACTGCCGACACATCAACATGAAGATTATTTGCCATTTGCAACAAAGCGGGACAGGTTTCTTTACAATGGAGCGATCTGAGGGTTGCCGCTTTTATCCAGGGATCTAGTTAGCATCACCACTAGCACATCAGTCAACGCCCTGATGGGGTGCAATTCCAAGCACTCCACATCACCCAGGAGCTCCCGCAGCCAAAAATGCTTAGCCTGAATCTGAACAATGTCTGAGACGTAATTTTCGAGTTTGAGGACAAAACAAGTGATGGACAAATGAAACAGCACCACAAGGAGATAATCCAACAATTCCAGGAAGGAAAATATTCTGTAAGGCAACTGGCCTGGTCTTTTTAAAGTCATCATTATAGCCGGGCAGGGTGGTGTGCACCTGTAATCCCAGTACTTGGGAGGCTGAGACAGAAGGATCGCAGGTGCATTGATCACTCCATGGTTTAAATAAAAATAAAATAAAACTTGAAGAACTGCCTCTAGTTTAAAAGAAATTATAAAGAGAAATAGAAACCAAATGCTATGCACACATGCAGTGCTTTTTTAACAAAAGCCAATAAAGATCCTTAAATGGGAACAACCGAGGCAATCAGAATATGAGTTAGGATTAGGAATTTACTGAGAATTTCTTGAAGGGCAATAACAGTATTTTAGTTAAATAGGCAAGTGTCCTGTTTTTTAAAGATACATACTGAAAAATCTAGAGTTGAAATCTCAGATCTGCCACTTAAAAACTGTTCTCTGAGCCAGGCGTGGTGGCGCACGCTTGTAATCCCAGTACTTGGGAGGCTGAGACTGGAGGATCTGGGTTCACGGCCAGCCTCAGCTACTTAGTGAGGCCCTCCGCAACTTCGTGAGACCCTGTTTCAAAATAAAGAATTAAAAAATTGGGCTGAGGGTGTAGCTTGGAGGTAGAATGTCCCTGGGTTCAATCCCTAGTACCGCAAAAAAAAAACCTGTTCTCTGAAAAAAATATATACTTATAAATTAAGACACACAGAAAGCAAAATCAATCTGTATTAACAACTGTTTAACTGACACAATGGGTTTATGGCATTTCATTTTATTAGTTTTTCAACTTTTCTGGGTGTTTGAAAATTTTCACTATGTAAAGTTAAAAATTTAAAAAAAAAAAAACGCGGTTAGCCCCAGCTACACAGGAAGCTGAGTCAGGGAGGATCAATTGAGCCTAGGAGTTTTAGATCAGCCTGGACAACATAGCAGGAGCTTGTCTCAAAGAAGAAGAAAAAAAAAAGGAATGAGCTTGACTGTCCTTTTTAGACTTCAGGAAGTGTGGTGGGGATGTAAGAAGGCAGGTCGAGAGGAGCTTCCCTTTGTTTTTCTCCTTAACACATACTATAACACTAGCTGGCCAATAAATATTTGCTAATCAATATAAGGAAAGAATGGATCCATTGTCCCGTCTAGTGAGCGCTGAGTGGCTTTTGAGAGTGGCGCGTACTCATAGCACCCCCCAAAAGGAATAAGCCACCGCCTAAAAAATACCGCTCAGGGACACCGTCGTCTTGGCTCGCACAGTGCACACAGAAACCGTATGCCCAAAGCACCGCGAGTGCAAATATCCTGTCCCGCCGTTCACACGGGCACATCCAAAAGGTCAGGTCAGGATTCTGACCTCTGGTTCCAATCACACGCCCACCGGAAACACAGAACGTCTAGAATTCCTTCTTCACGCCTTTCCACATGCACCGGCCTAGGACAGTGATGCCCGCAGGTAAATAGCTCAGAAAAGGCCGGAGCCGGTGCCTCTCCACGGTACGACCTCTGTGTCCATCTAGGGCCAAGACAACAGCTTAGAAGTTAAGGCTTCCAAGGGGCTTTCTTGGAGTATAATTTTCTGATTTTCATAGGCATAAAAAAAAAGATGCTCATTATATGGTTCACAGACATTGCGAATTCAAACTTTACTCCCTTCAAAACATTTTCCAAAAGTGATACTGGGACAATCAATATTAGGTCATTACAATCCTCACCCTGCTAGGCACATGGTACATGGTGTAAGATAAAACAGACATGGCCCCTACCCCTCTACAAGTGTACAAATCCTGGTTGGAAAACAGCATTCGACAAACACACAGATAATGACAAATTTGAAAAAGGACTATGAAGGAAAATCAAAGTGCTAGGGTGGTATGGGGGTGGGGGTGCTGCATGCAGAGGTTCCTAGGAAGAATTAGAGGACCTGGACTGAATCACCGGCCACTAAGAGCAAACATTTAGGCATCATATCAAATTAAAAGGCAATACGTATTTCTGCTTACATAAAGCCTAAATAGCCATTTTTACAACACACAAAGGATTGTGTGCCTGGTTTGCTTATATCCTTTCTATTTTGACTTCAGATAAGAAAAACTTAAAGAGGACACAAGTTTTAGAATTATTTATAAGGCAAACTTGTGTATCAAACACCAAAATAATAAAAGAAAAAAGGAATCCACTCTTAGATGTGCAATTCATTTCAGAATCAACTGCATGTTTAATTTCAATAAATGAAAAATGAGCAGGCTTAGGAACAACCTAAGTTACACATAGAGAAGTTCCATTTCCTTGATAGCTTCAAGGTTTCCCACATGTAACAACAGTACCCTACATTAGGCCTGATTCTTAAATCCCATGGGTCAGTTCTAAGATCTAAACACCAAATGACTTTATCAGCATAGTCCCATTGGATTATTTGCTGAGAAAGAAAACGAATCTGGATGAGGGTAAAGCTTGGCCTTCACTACAAAAAACGAGATATGGGCTGGGACACTGAGTTGTGAAATTTCCGTATAAAGATTTCAAGGCATGGTATTGATTTTCAACAAAATCGCTAATTTTCACTCCCTTTTAAATCTAAGTCATATGCATTACACTTACATATCTCGAATAACCTAATTAAGGCACAAAGTCTAAAAGCTTTATCAAGGTCAATAGTAATGCCAGATTTTCAACACAAATCATTAAAACAGAGAATATTTCTCTAGAATTCTAAGAAGGGATCAAACTCAGCTGCACATTACAATCACCTGCGCAGCTGTCAGAAAAGTACAGGCTAACTCCTAAGATTCCAAGGTGACTGGTCTCAGGTAGTAGCATGCTTTCTGTGTATCTATCTGTTTCTCTCTCATGTATCTATCTTACCAAGGAAATGCTAATAACGAAACCATGGCTTTAGACCAAGGCTGTATTCCAGAAAGAAAAAGACAAACAACTCCAGATAATCAATGCTGAACTTCCATTCAAGGAAAACACTTCTGCCCTAACAATGATCATTGTGTCAACCTCATCCCAAAACAATAGATTTCAGCAAAATAGAAAAGTTTGCAAATCGCCAAACATCCTATTCTAGGCCGGAAAAGAGGCCAAAAGAAAAGTGACTTTTTTTTTCTTCTGTCATTTGCTATGATACTCATTAGAAATTAGGTATTGGCTATCGCAGGATTAAGGTTGGGCTATCTTGTGAAAGTTTATTTTCACTCGTTTTCGTTTCTGTCAGACTTTCCATTATAAATTTTATTTTTCCCAGCCAGTAAAAAGTAGTATGAGGTTGCAATTTGGCAAGAAAGTTTTAAGCCTGGGTGTGATTTCCGTACCCCAATTTGATTTAAACCAGTTCTCCCACATTTAGTGAGAACTTTAAAAGTCCGTTCTGTTGCTTTAGTCTGTCTCCTGGTTCATTTTCTATGCGATTTCAAAAGTCCCAAGAAGTCAGCGTGTTAATTTCCAATAATTTCATGCAGATAGGCATTAAGGAATTTATACTATTGTTCCTATTTTTAATGAAGAAAACTTACAATAAAGAACCTGCTGACTTTTCTTTTTCTGATAAAATATATTTTTAATAAGTCATATGTCTATCACTATTAACATTAAATCCTTAAGAGAAATATAATGGATACACACATATATATATGTGTGTGTGTGTGTGTGTGTATATATATATATATATATATATATATATGTATGTATGTATTTTTTAACCTGATGTACTTTTAAAACGGTATATATTAAACAATAATAATTAGTGCCTTGAGGACATTGTTTTACTACTTGTTGCTTATCACCATTTCTCTACATCAAACACAAAGCCACTGGGACTGAACTTAACTATGTCCCCATAAAACGCTGCTCATCCCTGTAAGTCCACAGGACATACTGTTGTCATAAACAAAAGCGGGCTGGAGCTCCTTGGGGCCTATCGGCCAAAGGTGTTCTCTCCAGCAACTCCAAGAACATAGCAGACAGGAGAAGACAAAAGCTCTCTCCCGAGAGCCACTCACCTTATCACACAGTGGGAAATCATTTCAGCTGTGATCTGCTATTTAGACTCGAAGCCCCAGATACGGAGATTTTTGCCTTTCTTGGGGGGTTTGTTTGGCTGGTGGAGGAGACAGGGATTCAAAGAACAATACAGCTCCAGAGAAACTGATTCCCTGGGAGACACACTATGATCTGTTCCTGTTCTCGAATTTCACTGAAAGCAGAGATTCGTCTATGTACCCTTCTCATCTTCAGGCCCTCGTTCCCCACACAGGGCATTTCCAACCTCTCCCCCTTTTGTTATCCTTAAGTAATCGCACTGTTTATGGACACTGCTGAGACCAGGCTAAGCACACAGACGTGCAAGACTCACAACCATGAGGCCGAAACAAGAATGAAGGGCTCTCCACACTCCCCAGCTAGATGGTGAAGGCTTTGTAAGAAAAGCAGATGCAGTCCTATCCCCTCTGTACAAAAGATTTTTCCTGGATGCGAATGTCTCCAAAGGAACCTCCCAAGGCCCAGAAATTCAGCTGTCACACAGCAGTCAGCCACCTCTATTCCTCCCACTGCCCCTCTCCACCTCTCACCTGGTGTTTGCCAAATAAAATATTAAGTTCAGTTTCACCCGAGGGAAGTATTCCCCACCAACGGAGGAGGAGGGTCTGTGTTCTGCACACACAGACAGACTCACACGGTCTGGAGTGAAGGGGCCTCACGCTTACTCAGCAGAGGAAATCTTTGTGTCTGTGAGGAATCACGCCAATTCCTATTAGTAAGAAAGGATACAGGGACGAGGAAGCCTATTCTCTCAATGACCAGCCAAAGGGGCCCAGCACAAACAGAGACCTCTGCCATGACCATCTGCAGAAAGGAAGGATGTTGTCAACTTTCTTCTCTCCCCAAACTCCAGTGACCTCCGCCTTGACCCCCAGAAACCAGATCCACAGGAACCTACTCTTGTGCAGGAATTGAGAGCTTTACACCAGAGACCCGGCCCTGAGAGGCTCCTCGCCCAGGCTATCTGCCCCGAACATGTGCACTCACATTCCAGAGAAGTTTCCGCTGCGCTGGAATGGCTGTAAATTTCTTTCCTGCAGAATTCTTTCCAAACAAACTGCCATGGATTGCACTCGGGCGGCAGCTCCTACCCGGGCATGTTCAACCTCATCGCAACAAATCTTTCAGATGCCGAATGAGACTGAATTGGCAACTGGGCCAGAGGAGTCAACTTTAAAAATGCAAATGTATACAGGGAACAAAAAAAAAAAAAAAAAAAAAAACACCAACCCACCAGAATTCCACCTTTCATGATACACGACTGATCTGTAAAGGAAACTTCCCTTCATAGGCTCTATTTCGTTACTAAAGCCCACGTGTTCTTATATTTTTTTCAGGGATATATTGAACAAGTTCCTTAAAAAAACCCAAAGGAAGCCCCACTCCATATCATTAACGAAACGAGGAGAGTGATAGAGTTCAAAAGAGTAATCACCCCTTTTCCCAGCATAGAAAGAATGTACATTCTGTGTGGGTGAATAAATAAACAGCAGAAAGCTTTGAATATTAAAGAGTATTACTGAATTCTACCAAGAGTTTTCCAAAGTAAGAAACCAATACCCTTATAAAAAATAAGCACAATTTAAAAAAAGATTTAGAATAAATGATCAATACTGATATTGAAATTAAAAAGAAAGCAGCTATAAAATCTATAATTAAAAATTAACCTTCCACTTTTGCCTCTTGGTAGTCTTTTCAGAAATCAGCTCTCTCCCAAGAGTTAAAAGTACACAAATGCAGAGTGCACAGAGACACAAAACGCACACGTGCTATACCTTTGTATTACACTGGCATTTTATTATTTAATGAAAGTACTCTTATTTTTCTAGTTCACGCATGCTTCCCTTGAGACGGCTTTGCTGTTAGCCTGCTGGCCTTGACTTTCAGCCAAAAACAATTCAGAAACAAAAAGGGAAACAAATCATATTTTCACAGACATTTTTATCCCTCAATACCACCCTGTTTTCACACAACATCATACAGTCCCTAGGAAAACTATAATTTAGGGAAATAGCCACCGAACCCAGGGTCTGACACCTGGCTCCGTGCAGCCTTTCCTGGGCAAGAAATTCTTAAGTTCTTAATTGCAAATAAACTCTTTTGATAGAACCACTTTAACCGACATCGCCGGTTTGCAAACAGTGCCACTGGTACCGGCTGATGGATTAAAAAATAAAAGCGAGCCAGTGGATGTGGTTTTGATACGGCAGAGATCTAAAGACGAGGTGTTTATATTAGTTCCAATCTCTGAATGATTGCGTTACTCAAAGATACTCATCAGTAGACTTTCAGTGCATCTTTGTGTCACAGTGGAAAATGCATAATCGAATTTACAAAAGCACACTGATTTCCCAGGTCAACACTCTGAACCCCCCCAGCCGCGCTGCACACTTACCTGGTGGCAACCCTGTAAGTTTGATTCTCTCCCATAAGATGAGTATGAGCCCCTTTCTGTTTTACCTGCCAAGAGAAACAACAACAACAAAAAAGTATAAATCGTGCTTTTCCTTTAAAAAAAAATATCACTTGCAGGTAACAGACATCTACTTCTCTTCCGCGATGTTTACATACGTAAAGTAGGCACGACTGGCAATGTATGCAAGCAGGAGAGGGAGAGACACTTCCTCACTCTGGCGATGATAAACTGGAAAAAATATCCTTCATTCCTATTCTTAGCCAAACTGCTCCACACTTCCAGAAACTGTCATTCCAATGGCCTCCACGTTCCCCCACAAACAAATTGTCATTCCTTATTTTCACTTTCTTTCTCGCTCACCAAATTTAAACAATTTCATTTTTATTTACACAGCAGGCAAATTATCTATGTAATGACCCTAGCCTGGTGATTCCCATTGATTATATTGACACTTAATAGGGAGGCCAAAGCTAATCAATCACAAGGCTCTCCAGATGGCGAATTTAGCAAAGAAACTATTCAAAATTCTGAGTCTCAGTCTCTCTCTCTCTCTCTCTCTCTCTCTCTCTCTCTCTCTTCTCTCTGTCTCTCTCTTTTTAAAACTCCTTTGCCTAGGAGTAAATCCCAATATGATTGGGATGGTGATAGAGTTTACGTTTAAGAAAGGGTTTTTTTTTTTTTTTGGAAAATTCACCCACTCTGAGCCCAAGCTCAGATTCCACCAACAGACCCAGGAGGCCCAGGGATCATGGATTGTGAACGTTCGGTTCCGTTCTAACAACACTCCCCCTCCCCCTTTTTGTGGTACTGGGGATTGAACCCAGGGGCATTCTATCTTTGAGCTATACGCCCAGCCCTATTTTATTTTTATTTTTATTTTTAAACAGGGTCTCATTAGGTTGCTGAGAGTCTCACGAAGTTACTGAGGCTGGTCTCAAACCTGCCATCCTCCTGTTTCAGCCTCCCAAGTCCTGGGATTACAGGTATCCGCCACCACGCCCCACACAACTCATTTTTTTTATTTGCAGACTGTTCTACAGACATGTATGGGGACTCTGACACTATTTGGCCACATGGACGGATAAAATCAAAGCCGCACATTTGTTTCTTTGTAACTATATTTAGTCTTAATAATGGGCAGGGAAGATAATGAAGTCATATTATAAAAGATCTAAGCAGTAGAGTCCAGCTGGTGACATAGGAAGAGTCATGCTAGAAAACTGCCCATACCGGGGCATCAGAAGGGCGAGTGAGGCCGCCACGTGCTCAGGACCCCACTCAACACTGAAGGAAGCTTCTCTCTTCAAGGGCAGAGCTTCAAGGGGCATTGTACTTCATACACAGAACTACACTATTCTTTTTTTCAATGGGGAAACTCAAAATTTGTATTTTAGCTGAGCACAGTGGCACACACCTGTGGTCCCAGCTACTCAGGAGGTGGACAGGGAGGATCTCTTCAGCCCAGGAGTTCAAGACCAGCCTGGACTAGTCTAGGGAAAACCCATCTCAAAAACAGAACAAAACAAAAAAATGTGTATTTAGAGGGAATGGATGGATAGCCTTTTAAGGTTTACAATCCCCAAGTTTTCTCTTTTTGACAGAAGATAACACAAAGGCTAAAAGTAATAGTAGTCTTTTTTTCTTTTAGTTCAATGGTATGTCAGGAATGCCTTCCTGACAGCACACAAAGAATGTATCTTTCAGAAATTTTATATTTGAGCTGGGCGTGGTGGTGCACACCTGCAATCCCAGTACTTGGGAGGCTGAGACAGAAGGATTGCGAGTTCAAGACCAGTCTCAGCAACTTTGTGAAATCCTGTTTCAAAGTAAAAAATAAAAAAGGCTGGGGTAGAATACCCCTAGGTTCAATCCCTAGTACCACAAAATTTTTTTAAAAAAATAAATTTTATATTTGGTTAAAAGTGCACCTGTGTCTATGTGTTATACACACAAGATATTATATCTATCCTATATATAATAATTAAAATGGAAGGTGGTGGTTTTCAAAGAAATCCAAACCTGAGTCTTAAAATAACCATCTTCCCCCCAAGATTAACTTTTCTACTGATTTCAATGAATCTCACACTTGGGAAAACATCTTCCCTATCTGTGGTATGGTGTCCAGTGCAAAGAGTAAAATCTGATTTCAATGAATCTCACACTTGGGAGAACATCTCCCCCATTTGTGGTATGGTGTCCAGTGCAAAGTATAAAATCAACGCCCATATCAATTCCTGTGAAAGAAGATGCCATCACCCCGACTCTGAGGGAGTGACTTTCACTGTGTGGAGGTGGGGCATGGAGAACAGGTGCGCTTACCTTGGTCAGCAGTGTAAATGGTCACAGAGACATACCTGCTCATCTGTCAAGGTTAAGCTACTCCTACTCTTAACCTGCTCTTTATAAACACTGCTAACAGGGAAAGCTCGGGTTTCATGAGCTCTTGCAAAGGACGCCTATCTTCCCTTAAGCTCTTCCATCTCAAAAATCTCCAGTACAACCACAATAGAATTCACTGGGACATAATATCCACTGTTTAACAACTAGATAGGCAGGCAGACAGAAAGAGAAACCAGAATTCACTTTGACTGCGTGGGAAATTGAACATCTAAGTGCCCTGTTTTGGTAATTTCTAAAAATCAAATTGTAAAATCATAAAATACAGTTTGAGGAAGAAAGGCCATCAATTTGTTTCCCTGTAGAAGGAATTACTGAAGCAATCCCCTATAGGATTTTCCTGCCCAGTATTATTACCCAAACTAGACTCCAGCACACAGACATGGGGAGGAGAATTTACCAGGATTTATCTCACTTCACATACATAAGTTGGGGCTCTTCCTTCTAATATTTTAAAGCCAGAAGGGTAATGCAAATAGCAAGGATTCAAAGAGAGAGGGGGGAGAGAAAAAGGATAGGTGAGGGAGAAAGAAAGTGAGGAAGAACGGAATAGAAAGAGCAAGGGGTAGGAGAGGAAAGGAAGAGGCAGGAGAGAGGAGATGAGCATGAATCTGTGCAGCTCAGAGTCCCCAACGTACCCTTGGCTACACGGGCCCAGCGTTCTTTACTATCATATCAGATACAGACTGCTTAATCTTAATTTTGCTTGTTAAAAAATATTTATCCAGATACAAAAATAAACCCACTGCAAATTACAAGTTGTCAGGGTTAAAAATCTACTTCTGTTTGTGTGGGGGAGGATAAGAGACCAGCATAGACATGAATCATTCTCAGTAATTTGAGTGTTTCCATGACATCAATGGGCACCCGTCCAGGACTCTGTCGAAGTCTGTGAGGTACCAGAGAGGCAGCGCAGCCAGCAGGAGGCTGGGAGGTGGACTTTTTTTTTTTTTTCCCAAGGATTATGCTGCTCCTTGTGAAGATTTCATCTGTAGCATCCACTTTTACCATCAAATAGATTGCTCCGCAGATCATGCGCGAACACATTTCATTCTGATAGTGTAAGCCTTTAACTTTATTACAGCTTTTTGTTCCCAAAAATCAACCATAAATCTGCCCTCAGAGCCCAAACCCCGTATTGGGGAGCAAAATAATCAGGTATTGTGAATAAAGCCCAAGAACCTTCTCAAACCTAAGATTTTTTATTCCTACCATATTTGTAAATGATAAAAAGCAGCCATTTTAAAATGACACCTCAGTTTCCAGGAAAAAAATATATATATAATACATATATCTTTTGTGTAAATTGTCCGTTACAAATTAGCTAGGGTCTTACTGTTGATTTCCGGCTTAAAATTCACTGGGACATTTGTTTCAGATAATAAAATTTTCCAGAGTGCTGATAACATGTTTAAGTAGGACCCTTAAGTAACTCTCTGGGCTCAGGAACACAAAGGCTCCTACATATCTGTGCTCACTCCATGCTAGGCATGGCTTTTTGTCACCGATGCCCACTGGCTGGCGCGGACACAGCCTCCTTCCTCCTTTCTCCATTCTTCACCACCCACCTCCCCCCCTAGCCCCACCACCACAACGGGTGCTTTGAAAGAGCCAAAGACCCCATTTTCCCAATATTTAAAAGAGATAGCAGGGACGATCAAACCCGGCGCGTTCACTGCGGAATTTTCGAGACAACCCTCCAGTACTAGAATGTGACAGCTGCTGCGGATATTTTTTGGCACAAAGACAATGATGGCAGTGCCAAGCCCTATGGCTAAAACTACTCAAAAGAGGCATGAGGGGTAGCATTTATCGCTCAAGTCTTTTACTGTGTGGAGTACCGTGGTCCATATTTTAAACACGAAAAGTACCCGTTAGGAACATTTGTCTTATGCCCCCCAAAATGGGGGTAGTGGGGGGTGGTCCTGAAATATATACCAGAAACAAATCTCATCGGGCATTGGATTCATTTTTATACCTCAAAGGACCAAATGTTAAATTTTGCTGCCGGTGACGATTTCTGTGCACGAAACAGATGATATGACCTAATGAGGTGCACCCAGGGCTGAATGAAAGCTACAGAGAGGATTTCATAAGCGGAGTCGACATATTGGCTAAACAACTTTCTCCTCAAAAAATGATGTATACAAGGCACATGTAGTCCTGTGTCACAATTTTTTAAACAAAACCAGAAAGACGCTGGAAATGAGCAGACACAACATCCGTCAATCAATCCTTCTGGAGACAAAGAAGATCAACACGCAGCCCCTTCTCTAGAACAAGTCGGCGTCTACAGAGAGCAAACAAGCCGGAAAGTCAACATGTGTTCTGTCCAAACGGAACCCATCCTCCTGCTTCAATCTATATTTAAATTTGATGATTAAAAATGGCACCAAGTGATCATCGATAAAGGACGCGCTGGCTTCTCCTGTTGCCCTTGAAAAACGAATTGAAGCAGGAAATAGAAGCAACTTACAATATGTAAAAGGCCAATATTTGTGCTGATCATTTCAATAATCTTTTACTATGCTGTCCCAAAAAGCAGAAGGAAAATTTGTTGCTGCCTGTTGTTGTTGTTTTATTTGGGGCAAGTATGGATAACAAATGTCTACAGAACCCAAATTCCTATATTATTTGTCATTTGACTTCTAATTTTTTCTTCCAATATATCCATAAGGGATATATCATAAGGGGAATTGGAGGACAATGAAAATATTACATGAAGGGGAAAAAAATGGTCTCATAAGCCCCCGTTTCATTCGCAGGGAGGCTCCCAGGAGGAATCACCTTTGGCAGGTTATTGCACCTGGACTCAAGTGACAGTTCAAAGGGCCATGCAGAGCACCGGGGACAGGGGAGAGCAACTTATCAGTAAAATGACCTGTAGAGAGAAGCTGGGACATGGACCATCCCTCTGGTGGTTGACCAGTAAGATAATAACCAGGTCCTATCTGGGTGTACATCCTTGCGTTTGCAAAAGGCCACTTTAATAATTTTGTCTAAGTGGTAGGCGGTTCACCCACCACTGAAATAGGCGCACCTGCATGGGGGAATAGATCATCCCGTGAAAAACCTTGAGGAAAAATTATCTGATGCTACAGGACAACAGCACGCAAGGCCGTTTCCCTGCTAATCCGCATTCTGGGAGCTGAAGAATGAGCCCTTTGTTCCCTCGCATCAGACTAGGGAACTCATCAGAAACATGCTGGCCTCAGAATAAATTTCTGTCCCTGTCCCCAGCCCCAACCCACCTCTGCTTACCCTATTCATTTCTTTAAAAAAAAAAAATACATTGAAAAGGACTAGCTCATTAAACAATGATTGGAAGTTTTAGGAGTACTGAAAATATACGCGGGTTGTTTATTTACAGTCCTCTCATCCTTCGCTGCCTTTTCCTCCTTTGCCCAAATACCATTAGCCACGTCTTCGTCGTGTAGGCACCATAACCCAATGGGATCTCAGGAGACTGATTCACCCACCTGCACAGCCACCCCGGGAGGCAGGTAATATAAACACCATCTCACAGAGGAGGGAGAGGAGACTGCCCCAAGCCACCAGGTCTGCGTGGCAGAGCCAGGGTTCCAGCCCTGGTGCTTTATTCCCAAGCCTTTGCACTGTGCCTGGCTGCTGGTGTTTAAACTCTGGGAAAAAAAGTATAAATACTAGAGGCCAATACTGAAGACTTTCAAATCCCAGAGCTCAAAACACTCATGAATTTGATATGAAATTAATGAAAGTGTCTTATAGGCGGTGATAATTTACATTTACATGGTGTTTTATTCTTAAAAGGTCTCTAGGTACTTTATAGCGGTACAAATGATATACACGGACGCTGTGACGTCTCACAATTAACTGCCACCATCTCCACGTTAACTCAAAGCAAGTAATTAACGAAAACATGGCAGCAAACAGCCTTTCTACACATTCCTTGTGTGCGGACTATGACTCTGTATTAAAATGCACAAAGAAGATTAGAAGTAAAAACATAATTATAATATAGGGCATCCCAGCATGGCTCACAAGTGTCTTCTTTGGAAAGTAATCCTTGAACAGGCTCCAGAAAAAAAAAATAGAGACTAATTGCAAATACCTAGGAAATGTTACAAGCTATCTATCACCTGCCCCCAGAATTCTATACCTTAGCCTGTTAAAGGCTCTGAAAAGTCCTGCAATGAAGACATTTTCTGGAGTTTAATACAATGTTTCCTAAACTTCTTTGAAAACACATACCGTCCTCCATCTTTTTTTTTTTTTTTGGTCTATTAATCCAATCCTAAGGACTCTTAGAAACTACTATTACAAAAAAAAGTATGAATATATGTTTTCGATTTTCTACCAAATAACTAGTATAAGTCCAAAACTTGTATTTTATCTTATTTAAATCAGTCGAAAAACATTTTGATTGTTTATTTGGTGAAATTTCTATTGACTTCTATTTGTCATGGAAATCTAGGTCCGTCTTTGTGGCTGTCCCTGGCTGTTCAGCTTTATTCTTGATCCCAGGACAGAGGTGAGAGCCCAGGTTTGCCAGAAAGAAGTTGACATGACTCTTCCGATGTCTAAAATTTCAGAGAAGAGAGCTGAGCTTCTCCTACAGAATCGTGCTACACCAGGACAACTGGGTGTTCATCCACAGGCATTTAAAAATCCAAATTTAAAATAAATTTCACGCTAAAAGAATTACAACTCAATTCCAGCAAATAAACTAGTCATCCTACGACCTAGGAAATCCTCTTCCTCCCCTTCCTCCGAAACTGAAAACAGAAAAAGAAAAGAAAAAAAGGGAGGTTGGGGGGAGGTGAGCAGGCACAAAGTATGTATGTGGCAAGGGGTGGTGGAGGAAAAGAGAATTAGCCATTTTCTCTGGAAAGGACGAGCATTAACCGTCTCTTTGACTAATGTGCCTTTAGTCATAAAAACAGAGTACTTCGTAATGGTGTGTAGGTCTACTCCTGCAGGAAATGATGAATTTCCGCGGCAGGCCATTGCTGAGTCACCTCATCTCATCCAGGCACTGCTCTGCCTTCAAAGCCTTGGTGTGGTAAGACCCCACCTGCGCTGGCGTCCTGAGGCACCACCACGACGCTTCACTCTGGGGGACGCACAGGGTTCAGAGTCTGTGCTGGGTTCTCCTTAAAGCACTTGCATTTGCAAAGCGCTATATAGTAGGAATGGTAATTTAATTATTGAAGACAATGCACCCTAGAAACTCATTCAATGGAGATTTTAGTCCCTTTTTTTTAAAGGTACCGGGGATTGAACCCAGGGGCATTCTAACTCTGAGCTGGACCCCCAGCCCTATTTTATTTCTTATTTTGAAGCAAGGTCTCACTAAGTTGCTGAGAATCTGCAATTCTTTTGTCTCCATCTCCCAAGTACTGGGATTACAGGAGTGGACCACCATGCCTGGCTAGTCCCTATTATTTATAAGTGAAGTCACAAAAATTAAGAAAAAATAACCAGTTGATACAGTCAACAAGGTTATACAGGTATTAGGAGGCAAGGCTAGAACACACGCTTCCAATTCTAGTACCAAAGTTCTTTTCCAATACATACTGCATCGGTGTGTGTGTGGGTGGGTGAGGGTACTGCGGATGAAACCCAGGGGGATTCGACCTCTAAGCTACACCCCCAGTTCTATTTTATTCTTTTATTTAGAAACAGGGTCCCGCTAGGTTGCGGAGTTGCTGAGGCTGGCCGTGAACCTGCGATGCTTCTGTCTCTGCCTCCCAAGCACTGGGATTACAGGTGTGCGCCACCACGCCCGGCTCACATGCTGTATCTTTCAGGAACATTCCAGAGGTATTCACCACCTACTGTAATAACAAACATTATTCCATTCATCTTCATACTACCAAAACGCTCTGCCCAAATCATTTTTAACTCAATTCATAAAGTCAAAGAGTTCTCAAGTCCTCGGATAGATGAAAATGTCTGAATAAATACACATTTTGAGTGAATAACCTTCTGGTACATCAAGAGCTACCTTCTCAATGCAGAATAAAAATATGGCCTTCGATTATGCCACACATCCTCGCCCACAACAGCCAAAATAATCCTCTCGCTGGGTGTCTTGCTCAGAAAGAGCACACATCATCAAATTAAAGCACATGACTTTTATGCTTTATTTTCTGAATGCAGGAAAATCTTTCATTGAAAATAACGCTAATTCCACAGAGTGTGCAATTAATCAACATAATCACGGGGATAACTTGGCTGTTTGGGGAGGTGTGTCAAATAACTCCTTAAGGCTACTAAAGTACCACTTGAACCACCAAAGTAATGATTTTCTGAATCAGCAATTTGTACAAGGGTCCCCTAGAGACCCGAAGGACTAAGGGCAACCCCCGAATCACTCAACTTCTAACGAGTAACTTACCACTGGCTTCACGTGAATAATATTTCAATAGCGCTGCCTATCCTATTTTATATTTTTATTGCAGTTTGAGTCTGTGATGTTGGGGTATAACCAAGGCAATTAGGGATCCTGTGGCCTAGGAAGACACAGCATATGCATGTGAATGGTTATTTTCTATCTGAAAGATAATCGTTTTTTCATATATGAATGGGGAAAAGGTTATCTTGCAATATGGGTATCAAAAGCAAGCAATAATAAAATACTTTTTGCTGGATTCTTAGCCGGAAAGGAAGACTGAGAACAGGCATGAAGGAAAGAGATCGTCATAGATTCAATTCAATGGCTAAGCATCCTTGTTGATTACAACCATCATTAGTAAGACTTTTCTTAAAAACAGATACCTACGTTCTCTATTCTATGTACTTTACCCAAGTACATAGGATGGGGGTCTGGCATTCTCCTTTTATTTATTTATTTATTTATTTATTTATTTATTTATTTATTGTGGTGCTAGGGATTGAGCCCAGGGGCAATCCATCTCCGAGCTACACCCCCAGTCCTTTTTTATTTCTTATTTGAAAACAGAGTTTCACTAAATTGCTGAGAGCTTCACTACGTTGCTAAGGCTGGCCTTGAACCTGCGATCCTCCTGTCTCAGCCTCCCAAGTACTGGGATTACAGGCATGCACCACCATGCCTAGCTTATCTTGTTTTTTTTTAATTTTTGTTTTAATAAAGTTCCACTGGTTATTCTAATAAGCCAAGAGTAATGATTTAAATGTAATGATTTACAGCTCCGTAAAGTAATATTATATAAAACTCCACTTGACCTAGCAACCTGCCAGACAACAAAAGAAATAGATTTCTACTAGATCCAAACTATTTAAGTAGATTTTCATAAAGATGAGCAAGTGTTGATCTCCAGGGCCCTTTCAGGCAACTACACTTCATTGGGTGAGAGAAACTTCTCTCTTTACATTTGCTCGTCTCCACTAATGAAGGCTGGTTGTTTTGAAGAAATTAATTTCACCTTGCCAAGCAGATTCCCCCCAAAAGAGTGTCCCCAGCCATGAGAGTCCTACAGTCTGGAGAATGGCAGCCCTCTGAATCACTGCTCTCTCCAGTCTACTCCAAGAGTGGGGTCACCTTTAGGGCACAGGATCAAAATCCAGGAACCTGCCATGGCTTGTGAACTTAAAGGGCGCACCACCCAGGCGTCCGCCTGTCCCTGCTCTACTGGAGGTGTGATGAGTCCATTTCCAGGAAGAGTCTGGTACGTTCTGTCACACCAGAGGAGATGGTGACATTCCTGGCCAGATGTAGTAGGGAAACATCCTATTTTGTTCCGTGGCTGAAGTTTTGGGGATTCCGCAACAAGTTTTAAGAAAACCTGCAGCCATATTTCACCCCACAAATCACTTTTAATCATAAATTAGTTGTTGCTCATTAAGTGGTATGTTCTAACAGAGTCTTAGTCATAGTAAATGCAAAAAATAAAAAATGTTAATAAATGTTTGAATCAATTAAAGTAGAATAGAAAACAGAGGTAAAGGTTTATGGTATGATGTTTTATTGTGTTTGCATAGGCACTTAAGTTGTCTACACTGGAACCCCACAAATGTTACCACCATGCATGCAAGCGTTTTTTCAGGCCTCAGTTCTCAAGTTGAGTTTACAACTAACAAAAATGTAACAATTATCATTTCCTAAAGAAACTACACAGCCGGGCCTGGTGGCACGCATCTGTAATCCCAAGTACTTGGGAGGCTAAGCCAGGAAAAATCGCAGGTTTGAGGCAGGTCTCAGCAATTTAGAGAGACCCTCAGCAACTTAGTGAGACCCTAGTTCAAAATAAAAAATAAAATAGAGCTGGAGGTATAGCTCTGAAGTAGAATGCCCCTGGGTTCAATACCCAGTACCCCCCCAAAAAAGAAAGAAACCACACGATTTGCAATTTAATACTTAAGACTACACAAAATAAAAGAGATGGGGGTCATGAAAATTTAAAATATTACATGCATATACGTATAATACATATAAATAGTGTACATACATCTATATGCATATGTACATAAGTAACATTTTTAACCCTAAACAGAATGTCTGTCATTTATATATGTATCTGTAATATGTTAGATGACCATTTCTCTAGTTTTAGTCCTGAATTACAATTGGCCTATATTCCCAAAACATACTCTACTGAGAAGTTGGGGGTTAACAACCCAGAATTCAAAATATATTTCAGAGTCTCTAGAGAGCAAAGAGTAAGATGGCTAGCAATTAGGTCTAGAGAAGAATGCTATCATGGGGACTGAGCTGGTCCTTCAAGATCAACTTTAAGAGAACAAGCCCATGATAACCAAACTGTTAGGTAAACAGGACCAAATTCTTCAGAGCCCAACTAGCCTGTGTCACTAGCTAGTTAAAGGGAGGTGCGGGCTCACAGATCAAATGACAAGAGCCATCGCGTCCCATGACGTGATGATTAAGAGCAGCCACCCATGTACTGAATCCAGGAGCATGGTGTGGTCAAGAGAGGAAGGCAGGAAGTACAGGAAGGAAGAGAGAGGCAGAGGAAAGGGGGAGCAGGAAGTAGAAACAGGAAGAAGGGGAGTAGCCAGAAGAATGACTTCATCCTAGCCAACGTAGGCAAGAAAATGGCACGTGTCACATGAAGAGATGTTTACCGACAGCAATCTCCAGTTCTAAAACTTGAACAAATTATCATCTGAATAGCTGTGAAAGAAATCTAAAAAACAGGACACAAGGAAATAGATATTTGTTAGTGCCTCCTGCATCCCGTTTGCTGGAGGCTACAGAGTCAACGGTGCACATGGTTCTCAAGGAGGTCTGAGCTTAGATGGCTAAAATGACACTCATTGACACTATGCCTCAGCAAGAGGTGCCATGGAGACAGGGTAAGAGCACCTAGTCCACCTCATCCAAGACAAGACGGGAGCAGGAAAGACGTATGCTTGAGGTCAGGCAAGATGGCGTTCTAACAGATTGTAATAGAACCTTAAGACTCGGTAGAATGGAATTCATGGTTGTTTGAGAATGTTAAGCCAATAGAAATAAATAATAATTGATACATAATTCATCTAAGGCAAATTTTAAAATAACTGGAACCTAAAATTGGAAAATGGGAAAAACACACACATGGCATTTTCCACCTTCCCCAAGCTCTAACTCCATTCCATGTTTTGAGTAGCCAGTTTGGGAGTTTTGATGACCTTTGCTTACAAATAAGAGAAATGTATAATGTGAGACAAAAGACAGCAAAGATCTAAAGTGTCTTCCCTGGACAACAAATACCAAATGGATTCAATCAAGCCATTTCAGAGATATGCAGAAATCACTTATGCGAACATAATTATTGTAGAGAATTTAATGGAACTGTGTCAACAGAGACTGTTGCTATTTTTTAGGATGTATAAATTCCTTATATGGAGCCCGGATCTTCACTTCCAAGACCAACAAGACTCTCCACCAGGCAATGGCAGAAAGGCCTGCTGCCTCACTTCTAGCTGCATTTGAAGAGTTTGGTCTTAAGACCTGAAAACAGGGACCATCCGTGGTTTCTTCTTTTAACATTTCACAGTCTATCAACAACAAGAAGAGCAAAATGGAACAACAACAAAAAAAAAAGGTTCCACTCACACTACCATAGGTGAGTGAGTATAGCTTGCTTTGATTTGCAAGGAAACCAAAAGTGCTTTATTAAAGCATTATGATATAAATATATGCTCATTTTTTCTTGGCAACCCAAGTGAAAACTACCAGCCCTCGGAGAAACTTCTCTACTGGGGATTGTCTACCATGTGCATGACAGTCACATTTCAACATTTCTATGGTTTGTCCCCTGTTAGGTTCTACTTCCAACTTACAAAGACAAGAATTCTTCTCAAGGACAACCAGGAAGAGGGACTTTGAAAACACAATTAACGGTAATATGCAATTGATCATGTAAAACCTCAAGAGTGAAATATATGTTACATGTTATTTGAACTATCAGGACTATTTAGCAAAAACAAAAACCCCATCTTTGTTTCCAAATAAGAACAAATTAACTGCCATACCCAGTATGAAGATACAACTTTATAATCACTGCAAATATCTGGGTAAAAGTGAAAACAAAACAAAAACAGAAACACCCCAACCTTGAAAAGTGAATTAAGAGCCCCTCATACCAGGCAGCTCCAATCCGAGCCACCAGCAGAGGGCGCACATGCTCAACAGAGCTGGTTGTGGCTAGGCACTCCCTAAACTCGGTTAGTACTAAGCCTAACCAAATTTGAAAAGGGTTGTGGGGGTGGGGTGGACACCTCTGAACAGTGACAGTAATAAAACTAATGTGCTCAAGTTAGTAAAAAATGTATGCAAGTATACTTTATTATGAAACACTGACTTTACTAGATTTCTTAGGTGCTTCATGGAAAGTTGTTTATTAAGAAGAAATCATACTTTTCATAGAAGCGAGCTGTGTTAGTTTTCAAGGCCACTGTAATTTTTTTAGATCTGTATTACTTATATTAGGAATTCTAATTCTACATGAATTTTTAGAAGAAAATACTAAATTTCTAACACATAACATATTTTTGTGAGTATATTATATCGCTCTGAAATAGTGTCTCTTTTTAGTGTGTATATATTTCCATGTGCCATATACAAATCTATTAATTCATTTTTGTAACCCTACAACCTTCAAATATGTATGATTTTGTGGATAAGATATACGAGTTACTTATTTTTCCATTGGTTTGCATTTGTTTTATTAATTACTGATCAATTCTATGTCTTTGTGTAAGGAAGTTTTCCTATAAAAGCAAAAGTCACAAATCCTTCCTAGTACTTTCTAACTTGTGATTTCAGAAAAGAATATCACAAATAGAAAAGAAAAAAAGATTACCTCATGAAAGCACCATATTAAAACAAATACTAAATACTATATTATTTCCTTTTACAGATGAAAAATTAAATAATCCACAGAATGTCTTGTCTCTAATTTCGAATAGGTCAGATGAAATGGAGGGTGGCCCTGAAGTTTGAAACTGTAAAGCAAGGTTGGATAATTGACTGCCACCATCCACTCACCTAGAAGACTAAAACCTCACCTCTACTCACCAAACAAAAACAATGGAGCCATGAAACATCTCCATCAGGTGCTTTCTGAAAGCATTCTCTGCAGACTGAGAGATGCACTTAATTTACACGATCTACCAACCAGGTGGCTTAGGTTACGTGTAGGTCAGGATAAATACTACCCACCCTTTGGCGGATGTGGCTACACCATTTCTGCATAAGTTAAAACGACGATGTCTTATTATGCCTAAGCACTCAATTCTGAACTGTTTGCACAATCTGTTAAGTCCAGGCAAATTTAAATGATTCTGACATGCAGCCTGCTAAGGCCATTGACGGGGATAATGCCTCTTTACGTGGGGAAAATTTTGTGGCATGTAGGTCACTCTCTTAAGGGGAATCAACTGTGTGTCTCTTCTTTGCATTTCCACCACAATCCTTCATCCTGCAGCCTGGAGCTGAGAGTGAAATGCAAGAAAGGAGCCGAGTGCTCAAAGCAAAAATCTGTTTCCAGGACAATCCATTATATCTGACAAGTTAAATGTTCCATGGTAGGCCATATGGCATCGGAGCAGGCCCGACGCTGGAAGAGGGGGACTCAGCAAATGCATCACAATTAAGGAGTTTGGCTACAGACTTTACTTTGAATTACTTTATTTTTTTTAACAAATTATAAATGCTGTCCCCCAAATTTTTGATGGAATCCCTTTGAGGAGACCATTTTTAAAGACACGCCACGATTTCGTTTCTCCTCTCATGACCATGCATACTTAGATCTAAAAGTTAAGGTAGATGTGTCCATTTTTTTTTTATCAAATGGAGTTGCAAGAGGACCTGTAGCCTAGTTTTTAAAATTTCAATACAAATACTAGGCAGACCCTAGCTGCTCACTAGAGTAGAGTATTAAAATGAAACCTGTCATTAGATTGGAACATTTAAATGAAAGTAATAGAGCGCTAAATGAAACTAGTTTTCTTTCTTTTTTTTTTTTTTTGGTACTAGAGATGAAACCCAGGGCATTCTACCTCCAAGCTCTAGCCCAACACTTTTTATTTTTATTTTGAAATAGGGTCTCGCTAAGTTGCTGAGGGCCTTGCTAAGATGGTGAAGCTGCCCTTGAACCTGCAATCCTCCTGTCTCAGCCTCCCAAGTACTGGGATTACAAGTATGCACCATCACACCTAGCTTAGTTTCCATTCTTAAATCTAAGAAATCTTAAAAGCTGTGCAATCATACTGGGCATATTCCTATTTCTTCTGTGATTTACTTAGTGAATGAATGAACTGAAAACAGCCACAACTGAATTTATCTCCTCCTACAACACCACCAAAAAACATGCGCACTGCGAATAGCATGTCCCTGAGACAAGTCTTATGAGCAATCCAAGTCGCTCTGACTGTGAAAGTTGAGTTGCCTGGAAGAATAAATATTTGTTGCTTGGGACAAGGCATATAGAATTAATATTAAGAATGTAATCAAGGTATGCACCTTATTATACTGAGGAAGAGGAAATGAAATATGGTTATTATACCATGAGATACTATTTTACCCATGTTTTAAATAAAGAAAACAAATGTTCTTGTTTCTCCCAAAGAATTCTCGGGGGAGAACTGGACCTGTATTAAAAGCTGAAAAAGCTTTCTATGGAAGTGCCCAAACTCATCTGGCCAATGATAATTTTATCAATTCCCTCACTTCCTGGAGATGATACATTTTTAAGCAAATTATATGATGTGTGTGGCTGGGGAGGGAGGGAGGGAGAGTTCTCAGTAATAATGATCACTGTTTAGGTATTCACACTGGTTTGCAAACATGAAATTCACAATGATTAAGAGAAACATGCAGACAGCTTTCCAAAAGAAAAGACTCTGAGACTCATTTCCCTAAACTATTTTCACTCTCCATTTCTCCAGAGGGTCACTATTTCCCTCAAACACACCCGCTTCTGCCTTAATTAAGAATAACATTGTTTGAAAGAGCATGTATTCTTTATAAACATGGGTCATTTTGCATTTTGTTTCCTGCTGAAAAGTATGAACACATTTTTCTGGTGGTCTTCAAGTTACCATTTGTTAACAACTTAATGTAATCTTACATTTGCATCTCCCTTGTTTGTTAATGTAAGGCAATTTATTAAATTATGGAAGATGTTATGTGGGTTAAAAATTGGTAATTTGTATTTTCAATTAAACATCAATTGGTATAGCTCCTTACATATATGCCTGCTCTTATGAGCTTCAGCATAGTCCTGGTAGGCAGGTTTCATAACAATTATAATTTATACTTTTATTCTACATGTGAGCAGAAAAGGAGACTCAGGATGGTGAATTTATTTGCCTTCATACACACCACAGTGAATGAAATAGAGAAGTCACGGCTTCTGTCCCAGCCTACTTCTGATGACAGTGATATTTTGCAATGCCATACCATCCATTATATTGAGGAAGTAATACCATTAAGAAGACATGGGTAAGTATTACTTAGAAATGCAAGTATGTGTATATTATACATTTTTACTTCTCATTTAAGAGAAGTAGCCAAATATTTTGGTATCATGTTAGTGCCCAATTAGACGATGGAGCCAGAATTCTATGGTTGGTTTTGCTGGAAGGAATGAACACATACCCAACATACAATTGGACTTATGTACGTACATACACACACGTAATAAAATGTAGCCCTGCACACCTCAGCACCAATGGAGGGCATTGGGCCATTGTGTACCATAGATCCTATTTCTGCGTATCCAGACCCACATTTTTATTACTAATTAAAATGTCCAGATGGTAAAATAACACCTGATCCGAGGGGCTTTTCAGTACACTGATTGTCAACGCTCAACTCCTACATTGTTAACAAATTGGAAAAATTGGCCTGCACTGAGTTTTCTATAGACGGTTTCCAAGCCATCAGTGAAATGCAGTTAAAACTTTCATAATTTGAACACAAAAATGCCCACAACAATTGTAAACACTTTACAAAAAGAAAAATCTGATACTCAAATCATTGCCATTGGACGAATTCTTCTGTATTTCACCAGAAAGTGTAAAATCATAGCAATACAATTGTGTTTTATGGATGAAAAAGCCAAAACAAGGGAAAGAAAGAGGTCAGGACTATTCAACATCGCATCATTTCATGAGGCCTTTCTCTGTCTTTTGTTTTATAGGTTCATTAAATAATAGCCAACGAATTTTTAAAGTATCTTTGTGCGTTTTCAGGTGTTTTTTTTTTTCATTTTTATACTAGATACAGGTACAGGTCTTAATCAGAAAGCAAAACTTTGGTTATCATAGACACTTTTTCAAAATATGGATTCTGGCCTGACCCCTGAAATTCAGGTTAGGCACTGGCTCATGCATAATAGACTACAGGAAATCACAAATGCTTTTAAAATGTTTAAGCAGTTACTTCCTAATCCTAAATGGGTTCTTTTTTTTTCTCTCTCTCTCAAGCAAACATTTTTGCAAATATTTAGGCTGCTTTGATACGCAAATGCTCTCCCCAGCATTTCCACCAGCCAGCCACTGAAATGACTGCACAGACCCCAACCAATGGGAGAGTTTGCAAGGGAAATGGGAGAAGCAACTGGATGGGGATCCTGCAGCCACACTGGCTTCACTGCCCAAAAACAAATGTTGGTTTTTGTTGCAATACCTGAAACAAAACCTTTGGATGTTCCAGCGAAACAAGTGCTTTCACATTCTCAGTCATGGGGCTATAATCCTCATTGACTGAGGCAACAGCTTCTGACGAGGGCAAAACTGATCACCCACAGGTTTCCCATTTCAGAGTCCAATAACTCCAGTCAATGTGGCTTGCTGGTGGACAGTGAGAATCTCATTGCTTTGAGAGGAAAAAGCCCACAGGAATTAACATGTGCAAAACAGGAAACAGAGAAGGCGACAAAGAATGGCATGTCTAGGGTCCCCTGTCTTGACAGGTATTACATTAGGACAGCACTTTCAAACATGCTCTCCCAAAGGAATACACCAAGGAAGACGAGACCCTCTGAGGCCATCTTTGCTCTTTGCTCTGTTGGCAAGTCAAGAAGTAACTGATGAAAAAGAGAGTTTCTAGAAATAAAAACAAGAGGGCGGCACATTCAGAACTAACTTGTAAATAAAACATAACTATAATTATTATGAATAAAAACACGCTCCAGGACTCCCTCTCCTTTCCACACCCTACTCCAAAAACACCCTCGAAAACTGCTTTTGGACATAATGGGATTCCCTGAGAAGAGGTCCACAAATCATTTCAAAGTCTTTCTCCAGTTTTCTCAGTCACCTAAGCCCCAAGAGGCTAGCCATGCTGAAAACAAAAGCCAATCTCAGGGCTCTGCCCGCTGAGGCCAAGCGAGGCACTGCTTAGGGAGGATGCATTGGGATCCATTTGTGAATTTGGTGGGAGGAGAAAACTAACAGTGGATTTGTCAAAGCCAACAGAAGACCCTGCTTATGAAATCAGAAGGAGCTGTTTCTCGGCCACTAAGCTGCTGACCTCCACCAGTTCCCTCACCTTTGCCACCATGGCCTCATTTGCACACATTAGAGGTGGTCAAAGATTTCATCACATGTGGTTTTGACAACAATAGCAAAGTGCCTAAAGACACAGATCTAAATTGCACCCCAAATACAGATTTGGGGGGAAAAAGAACCAATCACAGCAGGAAGCTCTTTAAAGGAGAAAAGGAGACATTATCTTGAGCTGCTGTTCTGCACTTAGTTGGACGGTATGAAAAGAAAAGAAAAAAGCTCCACGAAATGTCAGAATTAACCTATCGTTTCAGATTGCTTACAGGTGAAATTCTACCATCTGGATGGGCAGTTTGCCCGCAAAAAAAAAAATAAATAAATAAACTAAATGGAAGAAAAAAAAAAGTAAAAACCTTCTTCTGCCTCCTATTTTAACACAACAGATTTTAAAGGAAAAAGGACAGAGACACCAGAATCTCCATACATGGACACGCACAGATTTACACAAATGCATGTGCATACGCATGCACATTTGTGTTCAAAGTGTGACACAACAAAAGTTGGAAAAAAGCAAGGGGTTGAGATAAAATTCCGATCCTTTGAACTCTGACAGATTAATAAGGAATAGAAAACCTAGTCATTCTTAATTGCATAACCAGGAAGAAAGATTCACTGTAAAGTCCTCATTAAATAACTGATGATAGTTATTCTCAAAAATAAGATCCAGAATATCAAACTTTTTGTCTTCCTCTAACAAGGCATATTTATTTATGCTGGGCTAGCAACTTTGGGAATTACGATTTAACTTTCGATAAACAGGAAACTGCATCTTAGCAACTCCCAGAAGTTGTTTAGTATCATTTGAGAGTAAAAAAAAAAAGGACTTATAAATTTTTACAATTGATAAAGCACTGTGCTTTCAGTCTCCCCTCTTCTTTACACAAACCTGTTTTGTTTTGTTTTGAAACATCCACCTCGGTAAAAAGATCTGCTTTGCAAATAATCAGTTTTTAACCTAAAGAATAAATATGAAATCAAGTCAGCACTCAGTGGTAGCTTGTCCTAACATTGAGGGTGAGATAGAACTTTCCAGTTTAACTTTAGGCTACGATGAAAAGCATGGTACCAAGTTGGCACCAAATGGCCGTTTGCCAACGTGAAGTTCCAGCTTTGAAGGCAACACATCGAGGGTGTGCAGATTCAGAGCTCTCTGTACTGTGTGTCGAGCTCTCTGCTATGGGGTTTCTGGGTATCCATTTTGACTGCACAGTGTCTCCAAAAATTATGTCTGAAGCACAACACGAAACCAGAGTGTTGAGTGAGAGAATTATGGGCACATTCTCAAACTCTTACATTAACCCACAAAGGGAATAGATTAGAAAGAAAAAAAAGGCACTAAAAAAAACCCTATCATCCAAAAAAAAAAAAGAAGCAAAAAAGCACACCCCACCCTGAATAGAGAAATAGAATACTTGCTTTTCTTTCGACCTTATGGGGAGCGTGCAGAGGGAGGCACCAGGAGATGGAAGCCCAAGTATATGAGGAGGAGTCGCCAAAAACCATGTGGATGAATAAACGGTTGTGGAGTAAATTTGCCAGCTAGAGGACAGAACACGACACGCTGGGGCTTGGCCGTCCTAACATGTTTTACTATGTAAATTTAAATAGTCTTGAAAGGGAAAACGAAAGAAGGGAAAAGGTGGAAGGATTTTGTCTTTGTAATACTAAAAAAAGAAAAAAAAGTTTGCCAGAAATTCTCACACTTGGGTCACAAATAAAAGTACTTTCATTGCTATTATTAAAAAAAAAGAATATCATTCTTAGGCTAACACTCATCACATGTTTCCTATGATGGAAATTTAGGGGGGTGGTTTAAAGAGTTAAAGACTCCCTACCATTAATTTGCATCTGGTGCTTTTAGTGTGTGTGTGTGTGTTTTTTTTCTTCCCTGAAAAGTTGGCAGAGCCGCCGATTTTCCATAATGCAAGCATTTGGGAATTGTGAGCGGAATGAAACCGATCCAATCTCCTGACTGCGACATGAATTTTCATTAATTACAACCTTGTCAGCAAAAGCATTATCAAAGCTGAATATGAAAATGCTAATGAGTCCTCATTTGCATATTTTTCTTTGTTGGAATGTCATTAATTATTACATTTTATGATGATGAATGCAGCTGTCGAAGCTCTCCGATGCATAATTAGCCATCAGAATGCCAGGAGCCGATCAGCATTTTTGGGTGAAAAAAAACAAATTTCACTTCCACTCTCCCCCATCCCAACACCACCAAACACACAGGCGTGCACGCGCACGCGCACACACACACACACACACACACGCACACGCACAGCCCTGATGACGACAATCCTGAGGCCGGACTTTGGGGAAGTTGAAAAGGGATAGGTTAAAGGGAATTAATTTTTGCTTTAAAATTATTTTGTTTTTAGCCAGTAACGGTCTTATACAATAGAGGCAGTTCTTAATAAAAAAAATCGTTATTCCAGCTTAATTAATGCCATGCTTAATTATAACACCATGATGTCAGCGGTTTTAATTAAGTATTGGCTCCGTTACAAAAAAAACTCCTTACTGCCGTAAGAGTCACAATACACAGATTTGTGCAAATCATTTCTGTGATTTTTTTTGGTCTTCCGTAGTTCATGAACTATTCAGATATTAACAGGCAGCATTAAAACTCCACACACACACGCGTGCGCAGGAGAATACACACACACACACACACACACACACACACACACACACACACACACATCAAGCAAAAGGGGAAAACCCGTAGGTTCCTACTACATTACTTGGATAGACTTTAGAGCTTACCTACTTGACCACTTTTTTGAGCTAAAGTGTAAGTGAAGATGACAAAACATAGCTCATCCTCTCTCAGCCGCTGGGAACGGTGTTTATAAGTAAAAAAAGGAAAACAACACAGAGCAGATGGGACCATTACACATGACCAAACCAATCAATCACAGATGAAGGGCCCAGGTGCAGCGCAGCCGTGCAACAACGCACCATTTCACAGTCTGTCAGACACACACACACGGTCGTCCATGAGTGACCCTCCTCGGCTCCCCCCGGACCTCATCTGGGGCGCTGCGCCCCTCTCGCCTGCCTACGCTCCAACTGACGTCTTCATAATCGCCCTGTCTTTCTATCTGCTGAGGCTCCCGTGCAGAGAGGAGGGTGGGAGGGGTGGCGACTGGGGGTGGGGAGGAGACGGACAGGGGCTCACATCATTGTCACTTAGGAGAGTCCGGTCTTCTTCCTTCTGCCATCCCCATGGCCCCTCCCTCCCAAGCCACCCTCAGAATCGCTACTCTAGCCATCATTAAGATCATTAATTTTTAAGGGTGACTGCTTGGTTGCAGCACCCTGACTGTCTGCCATTAGAAATAGAAATTTCGCTTGTGAGTTTCTTGCTTGTGACGAAGAAAGACGTGTGTCACTCCACAGAGTCACCATTAGACTGATGTGTTGGAAATTAATTAATTGGAAGCGGTTAGTAATATTTTGCATGCCCCCCCAAAAGGGGTTAGAGTGAATCCCTAGTTTACTCAGAAGCTGCGGAGGAGCCAAGATTTTGTGTCTTAAATAATTTCCAGGGCCTCTGGCATCCTATATCACAAATTCATCCAGGAATCACTAAACCCAGATGAATCTGCACATCCACCAGGGTCGTGAGCTCCATACTACCAACAGGACTGAAATACCAACTTAACATAAACAATTTGTTTAGGGCAGGCTCCACTCCCTGCTTTAAACTCAGAATTGCTACTTCACAGCCTAACTTTCTGTGGCTCTCAGCTCTCCTCTCCCTTTAAAAGAAAAGGGGGTGGGGAAGGAGGTCAGGGAGGAAGAACAAAAGTAGCCAACAAAATGGAATGAAAATACACACCACTGGTGCCCATCTGATACATAGGGAAAAAATCTCATCACACCACATCTAAAAAGAAAGATTGGTTTCATTGATCCAATGAATTTTTTAATCATGTATTCCTTCTTAAACCTAGATAATTTATAAACAAAGTTTTTGAGATCGTCTGATACAGCACAAATCTTATAAAGAATCAGCTTTATTTACTCAAAATATTGAAAACGGATATCTTCCCCAGCTTTAAGGGATGACTGCTCACCCAATCGGCGATTAAATGCTCTCCACAATTTATCCTTTCTTTTGCCCCTTTGGAGATGAGAAGGAGTTTAGGAAAGCCCTCAAACCCCACCAAGAACAACTATGTGACTGAAAAATAGCTTAACGGATTTATGTCCCAAAATGCTCCTGACATTTTAGGCTTTACTAGAAAATTTATACTGAGAACAAGAAAAAGTTAATCAAAATAGACTACACAGATCCAGCCACTCTAAGGATTAAGTCAAGTGTCATTTATGTGCAGTTTCACATTATGGTAGAAAAAATAAAATAGTGAGTATAGGCTAAGTTGGTGAGAAAGTATCCGACCTAAAATCTGCAGGCCATTCCCTGTGCAGGCAAAGGCAATTTTACAGAACACTAGGCAGATTGGATTCGTTGAAATGAAAGCTTTGTCTCTTAGAGTGGGCCCTACCATCAATCCAAACACGTTCTCAAAATGGTCTGATGACACACTTGTAGTTAGCTTGTGTTTCTTTTGAGGACTCAGTGTGCCTTCTCATTTCTTTCCCAATGAATCTATCCTTTGGAAACTTCTAAATATTGAAATAATCATGAATCTTTCTGTTCCCCACTGTGTCTTAGAAATTCTGTGTTCAGTCCTTGTTAACAGGGAAACTCATCTCTGAACTCTGGTGGGGGGGAACCCCACACAGAATAAATATATTAAAACCTTCCATAGCTTGTAGAAAGGATCACCTCGTGTTTTCAACGTGTACTTTCCCCCACTCAAGGAACAGACTCTACACATTTGCATTAATAAATTTCTATTTTCAAGCTCAATAGAAATTGCAGTACAAAAAGCAGATGTGTACATTGGATTCTTTCAAATTAAATTTCCAAAAGCAGAGCCTATTCTAGCTCCAGATCAAAGGAACTAAAACATGATCTCCTCCCCCTTCCCATATAATTACAGAGAGTTCATTTCTTTTGTTACAATGAGCACAACAGGTAAATCTTAAACCTGAAGTATAATGATCAGGTGCTACAGCTCGGCGTTGCTGGGTTGCTGAATTGCTCTGCTCAGCGCCCCTGCTGTTTAAACTACCACTCTACAGGAGGATGGGGGATGCCTAACGCTCATCTCTACTTTATTCTTGGGGATCTGTTTCTTTTCCCACATCAAGACTATTCAGAACAGCTTTGAGGTGGACACAATCCATTTTATAGCACAGTTGTTCAAAAGGAGGGACACGTCCATCCTAAAATACACATCAAGACCCAAAAAGAAAATCACATTGCTATGCATCCTTTATTGGTGGGCTACCTAAAACCCCTTTTGGAAGAAGATGGGGATATAAATAATAAATAAATGAGGAGTGACACTGTTATGAAATGTCATCTCCTGGCAGTCCTGTGAAAGGACAAGACCCTGGGGAGGGAGAAGAAAGAGATGCGACCGCAGAGTCTTCCAAAACTGAGGTTGGAAAGAAAATCTGTTCCACTTGCATGATTAGCATGATCTATTTCTTTGGGGAATATAGGTAAAGAGAGAATAAAATTTAAGTCGAAACACAAAAATCAGAGAAGTTGGGTGAGAACACCCCGAAGGCTTAAACATCCTTGAGACCAACTTCAGTCTGTGTATGTATTTCCATCTCCCTTTTAAAATTCCTGGTACCTCATTTCATCCTTTGTTGCCTATAGGCATCTGTTCCCCTCTAATTATTTGCCATTTAGAAAAACTCTGCTTAAATTCCTTGTGCATCTGGCCCTTGCTTAGTGTATATTTGTGATGCTTAAATATGGTGCTTGATATTAGAACAGCCCTGTATGCAAGTATAAAAACTTTCCCTTCCCAGATCCTCTTCCCCAAAAGTATACACAAAGTAAATCCAATATTACCAGCATTTTACAAAATAAATATGTGCTCCGATATACATTACACAGACACACACAGACACACACACATGCACATGCCTCGAAGACTTAGCTGTTGGTAAACAAAGCTTCTCCCACAGTGTGTCCCAGCCAATGTCCTCATAATCAAAATGCCAGAAATAATGTTCTTGCCAAAATAGAGCCTTTTTCTTTTGAGGAGCTAGGGAATCCTATCTCCGGAATTATTATTATTATTTTTCTGCTGCTGATCAATGAAATAAAATATTATTGTTTTGCATGGAAATAGACCTATTGACTTCTCCACTTGAAAATAAAGGGATGGGGGAAGACTTGAAAAATGAGACAGCTTGCCAGTACCAAAACCCGCCAAATCAGCTGGAAGTGGTGTCACAGCAACTTAGTGAGGCCCTCCTCAACTTAGTGAGACACTGTTTCAAAATTAAAATAAAATAAAATAAAATAAAATAAAATAAAATAAAATAAAATAAATTAGGGCTGGGGATGCAGCTCAGAGGTAGATTGCCCCTGGGTTCAATCCGCCAAAATCAAAACAAACAAACAAAAAAAAACACCCAAATTGAACAGGTTTAATCCTTTCCTACATCTCTTCCACACATCCCCCATCTCTTCCTCACCCATTTCTTCATTCTTTCACTCCTCCTTTCTTCCCCTCCACAGCCCCTCCCGTAAAGAAAAGGCTGTGTGCAGGAAAAGAAGTGCACTAGGAGCATGGAAACTTGGCTTCTAAACTTCGTTTTGTCAATGATTAGGTATGTGACTGACTGCTTCCTCATCTGAATCAGAGTAAACAATTCCTAGGCTCCTTTGAGGAATAGCCACCATTAGTAGTATTAGTAGTAATACTGATGATTTACCTTGTGTGAAACTCTTTGCATGTTGTAGGTTGATTAACAACAGGGCTTTGGAGGTCAAACTCCCCAAGTTTGAATACTAGATCCATTTCTAATGAATTTATGACCCTGGCAAGTTACTACCTTAGCGCCTCCACTTTCGCATCAACAAAATAAGACTAGTCATAACATCTACATCATGTGGCTGTTGTGTCAAATAAGACATGGGAGGCATTCAGAGTGTGTGTTTATTTATTTGTTTATTTATTTATTTATGCATGTATTTATTCATTCATTTACTCTTTATCATCTGTCTTCATCGTAATGAAAGTTTCATGCAGAAAGAGAGTATCTTTCATTCACCGCTGTATTCACAGAGGCTAAAATAATGCCTGGCACGTGGCCTGGAGTTGGTAAATAAATCACTGTTCAACAGTGGGTGGATGGGTGGATGGGTGGGTAGGTGGATAAAGAATTGTGAGAACCAATGATTTTAAGGCTGATCTATTAAATACATACAAGGTATAATTTCACATTAGAAGCATATAAAATGAATACTTTTGCCAAGCCATAAAAAACAAATAACTCAATTCTAGAGGATGGGAGGGGAGCCTTTCTGCGCTATAACTCCACCTATGAAACTCTCTGAAAGTGTCAATAGTGACCACTAAGTGGTTAAAGCCTAATAGACAAGGTCGAATTTTTTATTTATTTAGGTACTTCGGAGAGAACCCCAGGCCTTGCACTTGCTACACAAGTGCTCTATCACTGAACTACATCTCCAGTCCCAATGTTGAGTTCTCATCTTCCTTGACAATCAAAAAGACACTTCTATCCCTTCAAAAAAAGAAAAAAAAGAGAGGGGGGGAAGGCAAGATAAAAATATAGAGAGATAAATTATATACTTTCTGCTTGGCATGGCTTCTATGACATCACATTTTCTTTTCTCCCTACTTCCTGGGCATTCTCTTCTGTTTGCTTTTAAATACTGAAGATCCTTTGAACACCAGGCCTTAGGACAATCTGTTACTAGACTCCAGAAGAAACATCATACCTTCACCTGACATCCGTGTGATGAAGAGCCTCCAACGCTGCAGACCGTCCACTCAGACTTCTCTGAACACACACCCTGCCTATTTTTATATCTTCACTTGAATGGTTAAAAGGACCTGAAACTTCATCCAAACTCATGATCTTCTCCTTTAAATCTGGACTTTTTTTTTTTTTTTGCGGTACTGGGGATTGAACTCAGGGGCATTCTACCTCCGAGCTACACCCCCAGCCCAATATTTTATTCTTTGTTTTGAAACAGGATCTCACTAAGTTGTGGAAGGCCTAAGTAGCTGAGACTGGGGGCAAACCCAGATCCTCTGGTCTCAGCCTCCCAAATACTGGGATTACAAGCATGCACCACCACGCCCGGCTTAAATCTGGACATTTTCTAACGTTCCCTGGAGTTTTACAGAAAATGAAGAAGAAATGAAGTTATATGTATTAAAAAAATCTATTTCTAGCTCCAGTGCTAGATGCATAGATCTCATTTAATCTTCATTATAATGCTCTGAAATAGATAACATTTTCATTTTTAAATGCTTTTTTACCTTAAAAAATGTTATTTTTTTTTTTTTTTGCAGTGCTGCAACTCTAACCCACAGCCTAGTTCATGCTAGGCCAGTGTCAGTGTCCTGCCACTGAGAAATACCCTGAGCCACAGCCTTCATTTTTAAGAGTAGGAAGGAAGGCTCAGAGAAATTGTCTCCATTTTATCACAGACCATAGATTTCAGGCTGCATGGCTCAAAATTAAGAAAATGAATAATGTTTGGTGTCAGGAAGCAATCTTGCTCCTTAGTTGAGCCTTACAACCTATAAGGGATTATTACACTATGGGTCTTCTGATTCATAACAGAGAGATACTTGGGAAAATCAATGACATGTCAACTTAAGGGAAGAAAGGGAAGATGTATAACATTTTAGTGGATGAAAATAGACAAGGAAGAAAAGATACAAAAAATAAATTCAAACATTAAGAAAGTAGAAACTTAAAAACTTAAACACAAATATATTAAATATATTTTGTCAATGTAAAGCTACAATGATGCAAATTTCTTAAATGAGTAAATATATCTAGAGTATAATTAAAAAATAAGAATGCTAAGAGGCCCACAAAAAAACATACAAGTAGAAGGACTCCTTAGCACGGTTGGCCATGGAGAAACAATCTCATTTTGGCTAAATCTGTCTGATTGGAGACCCAGACCACAAACAACACCAGTACCACAAATTTCAGTCTTCAACTCCATCGTTCCCTTTACAGGGTCCATACAGAAGCTCTAGAGTCCTGCCCCGTTTTTCCCCCATTATGAATGACTATACTTCAAACCTGGCTTAGGACAAAACAGGTTCCCTTCCTTCATAGCAGGGGACATATGAGACTCTCACATTGCTCTTAAGAAGAGACTTCCAGCTTTTGTGCGATAGCTCTGGAAAATTCCACTTATTTGGCTGGCTCCGTCAGTAAGTCGTCCTCAACCCAGGTGAACTGCCTCCTACCTCCAGAAGCTGCGGACACCACTGTTCCCACCTTGACATGATCTATCGCAGGCTATTAAAGCTCGGCTTGCTTAGCTGATGGCGGGCAGGTGAAGGCTGCCTGTGTCCTTGGTGAAGGCCCCTGTGGCTGGAATTCCTCTCTCTGCACGTGGGCGGCTGGGGCTTCCCAGTCACACAGGAAGCTAGACAGGTTGACCTTAATTGTTAAATGGCATATTTTTATATGATATTAATATTAGAACATTCATCTCCTGGATCGACAGTGTTAGGCCTCTGATGTCACCAGCTGTCAGAGAAAAATATTTTTTCTGGTGGAGAGAAAAGTGAATCAGACGCTCTTATCGCTATCGATCGCAGACAGACCCTGTCGCGTGTTCTGGCTCACTGGAGAGAATCTCTCCCTTTCAGCCCTTGCCATGCCAAACAGACCCTGATGTGGTGTAGGGAAGGAATGTGAGATGTGGGGAGACAGAATAGGCAAAAGGCACTTCACCTTTTGGCTGTTATCCAGAGGCTACCACCTCGCAAAGGGTTCCATTTCCAAATTTTCTACCAGCCAACTGGGAGAGTCAGAGTTTAGAGCACAAGTAACCGTGTTTGGGCTCCTAATTCAAAAAGTCCACTTGCTGGCCACACACACTTCCAAGGTACACAACCTCCTGCGGAGAAATGAGTGGTCCAACATCACGCAAGTACTAAGCAATGAAGATGGAGATCAAGCCCAACTCTACCACCAAACTCCAAGCTCCTCCCATACCCACACTTACAAAGACAAAGGAGGAGAGCAGCCAAGGAAAGAGTAGGGGAGGGACAGAAGGAGGGCTGCTCCTTGTTAACACAGGGGGAGTTAGTTTGGGGGTAGGCAGGTTTTAAAAGAAAAAAAACAGGCTAAAACAGGCATGGTGGGGCCCGCCTATAATCCTAGTATTTGGGAGGCTGAGATAGGAGGATCACAGATTGAAGGACAGCCTCAGCAACTTAGCAAGATCCTATTTCAAAATGAAATACAAAAAGGGTTGGGGGTGTAGCTCGGAGGTAGAATGCCCCTGGACTCAATCCCTAGTACAAAAAAAAAAATGGGGCTAGAAAAACTTCAGGTGCTGACTCACAGGCCTGATGTGGGTCACATCACCCCAAGAGATTTGAAGCGATCTATGAACCACACATTGACAACCAGTACCTGAGCAGAGAAGATCCATTTGCACATTTTTAAGCAAAGGGAAGAGAAGTCGGCAGAAAAAGAAAATGAAAGAAAACAGAAAGAGTTCTCAGGAAAGGTCCCAGAACAGGCAAGTTCATAAACTGGAGATGGAAATAAAGAGGGCACGGAAAGAAGGAAGCAGGGTCCATTTTCTTCTATGATGTGGGGGATGAAGAAGTCAGTTGAGACGTAGTTGTAGCTATTGTAGGACCAACTATCTCAAGTCAGACAACACATTTGAGAAGGTGAGATCTCTCCTAAAATTCTGGAGCCCTACTTCACTTTGATACCACTTTCTTTCCTCCTTCTTTTCTTCACTGAGAACCACTTGCCCCATTTAGGGTGTTGGATTCTGATGGAACAGTGAAAACCTGCAGCAAAGAAAATTGTGGTGAGAGATGATAAGAGAAAAAGATAAGTTGGAGCCACGCCCTCTCCACCTGCAGCCTAAAGAAATGTGAAGTTAGACTGGAGGTACTAGTGGGGTCTCCTCAGACCCAGTGATTCGTCGGTTTCCATAAATTTTACTGTGTCATAAACAGAAATTCAAAATCACGGACAGTAGGGAAACTAAAGTCAAGGGGTCATTCAAAGATATGACAACTGGAGTAACAAGAGGAAATAGAGTTGACAGAAAGGTAGGTCTGGCTGGAAATCAACACTGGGAAAGATGACAGGAAGACTCACTTGGAAATTCAGGCTTTCTGCATTTCCAAATGATAGTCCTCCTGTGGAGTGCTGAACAGAGATTCCTATTTACTCATCCTCTTCCTTAAGCCGGGTATGTAACAGAAGAGATGAAGAAAACTGAGACCCAGTGAAGGTGTGCTGTGTCGAGCCTTGAGCTAGGAACCATGCCCCACACACCCCGGTGAGGTGCCCTCATTACCTCCATCCCCCTTAGATACAGCACACACACACACACGCACACATACACACACACACACACACACACACACACACACACACACACTCCTCTCCGTGGAGAATATGCATCACTCTGATTCTACTTTAATTCTGATTCTCAAAATTGTTCCTAAGTGTTTTCATACTATGTTGCTTGAATTTGTCAAAGACTGTAAACTGCTTGGGAACACTGACCTGAATTCCAGAGGAGTCTGATTCCAGGCCAGCAGTGTACGTGGCAAATACAAGTCCTTAGCAGATACCTGCATTACCATTAAAAAAGCCACCGGTCCTAACTCATCAGCCTCACTACCCCTTATTAAAGACTAATAGTGACAATGCTTACCCTTTGAATTTTGGGACTGTTAACCACTTTTCTTGTGAGGGCTTTTTCTTTTCTTTTTGCAGTGCTGGAGATCAAGCCCAGGGTCTTGTGCATACTGAGTAAGTGTTCTACCATTGAGCTATATCCCTAGCCCCTTCATGTGAGATCTTTTTAAAAATTATCATTACTGTTGTAATAATATCATTACTGTTGTAATAATATTTATATTTTCAGTCGCTAAAATGTATAAAATGGAAGAGAGAGAAGTAAAAAGTACATAGCCATCAGCATTTGGCTTAAACCTTGCTTTTTGCTTGAATATAATCATGTGCTGTAATTTTTATCTTTCACATCTGCCTGCATTGTCCAGGGAAATAAAGTCTGTTGGTTAAGACCACGTGCTTCAGAGTCTGGAAGAAATGTGTCCAAATCCCACAAATATCACTAACCAGGAGTGTGTCCTCCATCTGAATTAGTTTAACCTTTCTTTCCATCACTTTCCTTTTGGGTAAAATGAGGATAAGAAATGCTTCTAAAAAAATATTGCCATAAGATAAAACATGCAGAGTCATGCGTGGTGGCACAAGCCTGTCATCCCAGTACTTGGGAGACTGAGACAGGAGAATCGCAGGTTTGAGGTCAGCCTCAGCAACTTAGCAAGATCCTGTTTCCAAATAAAAAATAAACTAGGGCTGGGGAGAGAAAGACTGGGCCTTGATCAGGACTGTTTTAAAAACACATGCCTTTGGTGATACAGACTGAGACAGAGAGCCATGAGATGAGATGTCTTTCCCAACACATCCATGTGTGCTGCTGACAAAAACATCTATGTAAGAAGCACCACACGTTTTCAACCGTAGAGATGAGTATATTATGCTCGGTGGTTCCCAAGGCTTTTCACTTTTGCTCTTATATCTTGGTTTCATGACCTCTTCCCTGTGTACCTTTCTCTCTGTTTGTGTCCCTCATGTGCCAAGTCGTCAATGTGCACAACATGGACAGAGTCATTTCCTCTTCAGTCGTTAGCCTGAAGTAGCGTCCCAGTACTTTACAGGCAAACCCTTATACGCGTAATTCCCACCCACTTGTAACTTGCATTCTAAAGGAAACAAAACAAATCAGGCCAAGATTGACAGGGTGCAATAATTTTTTTTCAAATACTACTCACATGTGGAATAGTTTCATTCAACGCTCTTACGATAGGGTGGATTCAAACAAATCTGTCTTCATTCACTAGGCTCAACGATCTTTCTCTCTGTCTCCTTCTATACACTGACTTCTCGTAGCCTCTTTGGTTTTTATGAATTCCACCCAAACTGCTCATTCAATTGCTTATTTATAATAACTAATCTTGGGTGACAAGCAAACGCCTAGTTTCAATCACTATGTAGAGACTTTATTGTTGGTTTGTTTATATGCTAGCTATATGAGATTTTTCTGTTTAACAACACTGTTCAAATGATCCAACAAAGAATTTTGGTTCTGGAGATGTGTGTTGTAAATACAAGAACACAGGACATCATTTCCATCCTGATCACCTCTCAAATATCCCCATCTAACATTACAGATCGGCTCTGTACTCTAGAGGTATTTATCTGGTGAACTTGAACGGAACTTCAGGGCTTTCCCTCAAATATGATATACTTGCTGCTTATCCCAATGCCTGATACAGTGTGAGTGATCAACAAATTAAAGATACAGGTAACCTCCACCTTTCCTTGTTAATATATTGACTTCTCAGTAAGCCTATCACAGTCATCATCTCAGGACTGGAAATGATTGCAAAATTATTTTCATTAAATGGTCTTTGGCTTGGATCAATGACTTTGAGAAATGCCAAGTCTGTAACCATTTGGACTACACCTGCTTCTGGCCCATTTTCAAAACACTAGCAACATATTTATCATTTGTCTCTCCCACTTGAATAAAAGCTCAATGAGGGCAGGCACTATTTTTTGCCTTGTTTCCTGATGTATCCCAAGTGGCAGACACACAGCCAGTGGGGAGAACATACTTCTGAATGAATGACAAATGCTGAACACGGCTTGCACAGCCCCTCACGAGCTGGCTCTCCTGTACGTGCAGAGCCCCTTCCTCACGCCCTTCCTCCCCCAATGCTACGAAGGAAGCACAGTCCTTTCTCTTACCTCCTGCTTCTGCAGCTGTGGCTCCAATGCCTCAAACACACCTCGGTCCCATTCGCATGTCTGCTCTTTCGCCTGGCTGCCTCCCTGCGATCATTCAGATCTGAACTTCAATGTCGACTTCCCCAACTTCCTCTGTGCTATGTCACACCCTGGTTGGGGCTCCCATAGGATCCTCTTATTTCTCTTGGCCTGTTTATGCTTCCTGTATCTTCCAGCAGACAGAAAGTAACTCCAAACATGTGGTAATAAAGGGTGTATCCCTGTAGCCCCAGCACCAAGCTGTGCAAGTTCTTGACACAGAGCAGCAGCTCAGTATTTGAGGGATGGAGTTAATGAATAACTTAAAAACCAAACACTAATACGTGAAATTAGATATATATATATAGATAGATAGATATATATAGTTCTATACAGATATACTTCCATATATATATATATATATATATATGCTTCCATACACACACACAGAAACACACACACACACACACACACACACACACACATATATATCCAGAGAAATTAATACCAATCAGTATATTGTACAAGCCAAATAAGCTCACAATGTAATTTAAAATCTAATTAAGCAAGATGTTGTTGAACTTTTTCACAAGTTAAGGGTATTGTTACACCATTAACAGTGGGATATGCCTTCGAATACTTCACCAATCAAGATTTCAGAAGCCGGGCGTGGTGGCACACGCTTGTAATCCCAGTACTTGGGAGGCTGAGACCAGAGGATCCGGGTTCGCGGCCAGCCTCAGCTACTTAGTGAGGCCCTCCGCAACTTAGTGAGACCCTGTTTCAAAATAAAGAATAAAAACTTGGGCTGGGGGTGTAGCGCGGAGGTAGAATGCCCCTGGGTTCAATCCCCAGTACTGCAAAAAAAAAAAATTTTCAGGATTAGGGGAAAAAAAGCCATGGGTAAAAAAAAAAAATGGTTATTAACATCCTCAGAAATAATTTTACATGATTAATGACTTAACTACCTTATGCATTAAAATAAGAGCTGTAATGTTCTCTAAAGTTATATTTTCAACTTCCCAGAAATTCTCAATTGAAGCAGACTGTAATAATTTTGATGACAAAATGGAATATACAATGATGTGTGAAAACAAGTAATCTAAATATCTAAATTCCACACATTTGCTTTCGCTTTGGGCCACATATTAAAAATGTACAGAAGCCTTAAACTGATTTTTGTCTCTGTATTTTAATTTTATTAAATTAAGCACAGAGAATTCAATAAAAGCACAAAAGAAGTAAAACACAATATATATGAAATCGTGTCTGTGTGTGTGTGTGTGTGTGTGTGTGTGTGTGTGTGTGTTTTACTAGGGATGAATCCCAGAGGCATTCTACCTCTAAGCTATGCCCCCAGCCTTTTTACTTTTTGTTTTGAAACAGGTCTTGCTAGGTTGCTGAGAGTCTCACTATGTTGCTCAGGCTGTCCTGAACCTGTGATCCTCTTGTCTCAGCCTCCCAAGTACTGAGCTTACAGGTGGTGCACCACACCCGTGAAATACCAGCTAAGATATGTGAAATCTTAAAGGTGAAGGTCTATCTACTACCAAGGCCAGCACGTGATCCAGGAGCCTCACATGAGCCAGCTATGAAATTGTTCTAGGCAGATTGGGGTCAGCTCTGAATCCACAAGTTGTTCAAAACCACCTGCATGTGAAAAACCCACAGCAGATCGAAGCTGCTCTCTTACTCCAAATTATTTTATTATCCACGTCACCATTTTACAGATTAAACCACAACAACAACAAACTCATAAAATCAAATTACAACAACTCGGAGTTTGTACTCCTTTTCTAAAACAGGTAAACATTTAAAAATCTTTTATTGTGTAAAAGGAATCATAAGGCATAACAAAAATATTATTAGGAAGTATAACAAAATCCCCCAAGTCTTTGAGAAAAACGTACTTGCCTACGATCAGTTTAGGGGCTAATTTCCTAGCATCTGTAGTTAGTTATTTCCCTAAATATTCTGCATAAGGCAAAGTTTTCTTCTTCGGTATCATTTCATCTTAGCTGTAGATTACAAAAAATAATAAATGCATGCTCATTTTGAAATATTTATAGTGCTAACTTTCCTCTAATTTGGCTTGCCTTTCCTCTAAATTAGTAAAACTCTTTTAACATTTTTCCCTCAATGCAGGAAAAATGATTTATACCACATACATACAAAGTTTAATTGTGAATGAATCTACCCCAATTAAAGTCTGTCATTCACATCACTATTACAAAAGCCATAAGATTACATGTATCGATGTGATGGGGAATTCAAATAAAAAAGAGAAATCATTTCACCTCCCTCTTCTCTCAGTGGAAATATGCATGATTTTTAACATATTAAATACTATCTTTTTTTTACCTTAAAAAGTTACTAATTTATGGCAAAAACATATCTTGATGGTAAATAATTAGGTGCTAAGTAGGTGATAACTCACTTACTGGGTGAAAAAGAAATAGAAGGATTTCAAAACAAGTACTTAGTTCAAGAAAAATCAACAGTTTTGAACACTAATATGAAAATTCTTTGAAGCAAGGTGTAGGTCCAGATTGAAATTACAGATGCCTAGGTTCTAGCCAACACCTCCAAATACAGAATTTCTGCAGATGGAGCCCAGACCTCTGCATTATGTGAGTGGCCCCCAGGGGAGACAGGTGTACAGCAAAGTTACGGAACTGTAAGATGTGGTCATATTCCTTATGGAATTCAGGGGATCGTGATCTGGTGCATGAGGAATGTCATTCATCAGATATACTTCTGTATCAGAGATATAAGGGTATTACAAAACCGTGGGATAAAGTGATAGTCAAAGTAAATATAGGCCAAGATCTACCAAAGCTCTGTTCTAGTTTTCTCTGCCCAGCTTTTACTTCTCCTTTCTCGTTAGACATATAGCACTTGCAGGTGGGTAACTTCAAAGAGTCTTAGGATATGTCTATCTTTAGCAGCCCAATATTCTAAGACCTAGCACACTGCCTGGTCCTAGGAGGTGTCCATCAGGACTAGGGATGGAGCCCAGTGGTAGAACACCTGCCTACCACACAGGAGGACCTGAATTCAATCCCCAGTAACACACACACACACACACACACACACACACACACACACACACACACACAGTATTCATCAAATAAATACTGACTAATCAATGAATTCATGAATATCCTGAAAACAATAAGACTTAATAAATATTTAACAAACATTAAACACTGGGTAGAGTAGGGTAACTCTAAAAGACTGAATATAGGGGTGGGGAAGAAATCTTGGTTATTTCAAAGGTCTTTCTGAATATATATATGTACTCCTATATATGTACATATATATGTACACTAGCTTGTTTCTTTTATCTTTTTATACTGAGGATTGAACACTACCTCTGAGCTATACACTCACCCCCCCTTTTGTAAATTTTGAAACAGGGCCTCCCTAAATTGCTGAGGCTAGCCTCGAACTTACAATCCTCCTGTCTCAGCCTCCCAAGTACTGGTATTACAGGTGTGCACCACCAGACCCAGCTGCTTGCTTCTTTTAAAGGCAAGTCTTGAAGGAGCTAGTCTAACAAATTAACTAAATAAAAACAAACCCAAAACAGATATTCAACCAATCTAAGAAACACCATTACTTCCCCCCCCCCTTCTTCCTGGCGACTTCTTCATTCTTCTAACTTCTGGAAGATCTTTAGGTGACTACTACCAACCTCTAGGGTCTTACTTGTTTGTTCCTTACCCTTGATCACTTGTTTCACATGATCCTGATTTCTTTTGTATTTCTCCTTTCTCCCCTGGGAAATTTATGACTGTTTCTGGCATCTGTACCCCATCCTCCTCTGTGAACACTGAAGTGAAAAATTCATTTATTTTTTAGCAGTGTCTCCATCGTCTGTCAATAAATTATCTTTTCTATATCTTTGCAACTTGACAAACCACGTTTCGGACCGCCCGTTCTTTGGGTGCTTTGAGAGACAGCTCTTTATTTATCATGATCTCATAAGTAATCTGTTTTTCACTCCTAATTTTGGGCTGTTTTCTCCTGTTCTTAACATCTTCCTGTAATCACTCCAGTCTCCTTCTCTATAACAACTGATGTCAAATGTGCCTCCTTCTTAATAAATAATTGCTCTGTGCTCTTCTGTTTCTAATCCTGTGAGTCTGACAGCTGGAATTTTCTTATGGTGTGTTTGTTTGTTGTTTGTTTACTGGGGATTGAACCCAGGGGAATTCTACTTCTGAGCTATAACCCCAGCCCTATTTTATTTTTTATTTGGAAATAGTGTCTCACTAAGTTGCCGAAGGCCTCTCTAAGCTGCTGAGGCTGGCCTCAACCCTGTGTTAGCTTCCCAAGTACTGGGATTATAGGCATGCATCACCATGCCTGGCTATGATGTGTTTATTCCTACACAGCCTAACTTTTCAATATCTGCTTACTAAATTTATCTCTGATGCACACTTCTATGCCCTCTCTGAGTGCCTTTCCCTTCACTCCTTGCCCCCCCTTTTTTCCCTTCCCCTCATTCTGCATTATAGGGTCTAACCGCCAAGGATGACTATTACATTTTGTTTCAAAGGACAGAAAGGCTGCAGTTCTGCCCACACATCCTGCCTTATTCTGTATTTCAATCAATGGCTCTGATAGTATTTGCTATGGAAAGCGTCATCGGATGACCAAATCTAGTCCAACAACCAGCAGGTCCAAACTCTTGCATGAGTCCTACATTTCCATAACCAAATCAAGCTCCCTACCTCTTTCTTTTCCTTGTCTAGTTTGACCACACACTTGCTAAAGCCTCTAGCGGGATTATCATCATGCTCTTAAAATACGCTCCAATTCTACGCTTCCAATCATATCCTTTGTTTCAGATAAAACTTAATCAAGAGTGGTTTTATGTAAGTTTCCTCTTGTATATGATGATAAATAGCTTAAGCTACATTCAGTACATTCACAATCATTATTTTTCTTTCTTCACCATATACGGATAAATCACATTTTATCCATCCCATTATTTCCCATGATTATGTCCATATTCTAGTGGTCCTTACTACCTGGTGGGCAGAATTTAACTCCTTCCGCACTGCAGTTTTTGTAACCTTTAATTATTAGCCAGGATGAGCTTGTACCTGTGATGTCAAATGATATCCCTATCTTCTACATTAAAGAAAATTAAAAAGCCAGGCGTGGTGGTGCACGCTTGTAATCCCAGTACTAGGGAGGCTGAGACCGGAGGAGCCGGGTTTGCAGCCAGCCTCAGCTGCTTAGTGAGGCCCTCAACAACTTAGTGAGACCCTGTTTCAAAATAAAGAATAAAAAATAGGGCTGGGGATGTAGCTCGGAAGTAGAAATCCCCTGGGTTCAATCCCCGGTACTTCAAAAAAAAAAAAAAGAAATTAAAAATTGAAAAATCAAAGAGTTAACAGTCTTAATACCAGGACACACCTCTATTTTCTGATCAGTGTTTATCACATCCCCCGAAATATAGTAAATTGCATGTGGTATGTGTGTTAAAAATGATTTTCCAATCTAATCAATACAATACCACCTAATAAATAAATAATAAATAATAAATAAAAGCACAAAATAGGAGGATTTTGCTCCTGCGATGTGGAACAGACTCAGGGAACTGAATAATACTGGAAAACACAGCTGCCAATCAGTAGAAACTCTCAACAGGCCACAGCATAGTGTGCATTTATGTGCTGCCTGCCCTTTTTATTCAAAAAGACCATCGTCCTATCCATCTTAAATGAGTGGAAATTTGCACAAATAGAAAGTGACTTTTCTAGGATCACTAAGAAATCATGGCGATCCAGTCCCATGAGCTAATTGGTAATGCTCTTAAGCACCACATTTAACTGGATTTTCTTATAGCACTAATGTTCCTCCACTGACACAACTTAGCAGGCAATGTATTTACAAAACTATAATAGCCTGAAAAGAATTAACAACGAACAATGTGCAAAATAGTCAATTACAGGCTTAAACTTTAAACAAGCACTTACAATGAAGATTAAAAAAAAAACTATCTTGGCTATTGGGTCATTTTCCAGGCTACTAACTGCTAAACCATGTGCAGAACATGCTTCCAATTTAACCACCCAGATTTTCTAAAAAGGCAGATAGCTTTGCTCTGCCAGCAGAATCAACTTGGTCTTCAATTTGATTTTTAAAACAAGGCAGTTCTACAAAAAAACTGACAAGCTTTTTTTTGCTACATTTTATCAGAAAAAAAAAGAAAAGAGGAAGTAAGTTTTATTTTAAAGCTCCTAATGTGTCCATCCATGAAAGTAAAATAATAATAATTAATAATAAGAATAATAATAAGAAGAATAACAACCCGACTTTGGTCTGGAAAATGGTAGAGGTTGAAGAAATTCTATAGCCCATCAGGCTCTGAGGATTATTGGCCACGAGCCTCAGTTCTTCTAAGACATAGAAGAACTATGCCAAGGCAAAAAAATAACACAGCAAGTCAGGATGATATTTTTTTAAAGAGACAGAGAAAACCCAAAATGCTTCCTAATAAAGCACCTCTTAAGCCTTAAACAATTGGATAAAATTAAACCTGGGATTTCAGAGTGGCTGGCTTCCCTTTTTGGATGTTACCAGATCAAAAACTCACATACAAGCAAATGACCAGAACAAAAGCCAGGTACACAGAAGGAATTTTGCATTTTCACAAATGTGCAAAAAGCTTTATCACGGCACAGAACGAATTGTGAACATGAAGGTCTGTGCCCCTTTAGAACTCTAGCCTGTAACCAGGCTACAGAAATCACATACACTGGTATGACAAACCAAGATGGATTAGCGTTTCTCATGTGCCATTCATACTTCTCATATGCAACTCCAAACAGAGGAAGCTACAGGACAGCTTGTCCTGTAGTGGGATGTCTATAACTGGAAGCTATGTGTTGCTGTCCCTGATGGCTTGTTACCTGAAAATAAGCCAGGCTGAGCTAACCTTGGTCCGGGTCAACCCTGACCTTGTATGGGGTCTCCCAATGCTTGGTTTCAAAGCTGGCTGTTAGAAACTAATCCATTTCCTCCCTTCCAGTATGCCTCACTATCTGGTTATGCCCGGCAGTGGAACTCTGTCATTCCATAGTCTTATGGAATGTGTAATTTCCATAGTCTTAATATTTCCAGTCTTAATATTTAAAGGCATTCCCCTGACAAACCCTATGGAAAAGAAATAGTTACCTATCTATTGTTAGCATGAACTCAAATTTTTATATAACCTTTACCAACTATAATTTAACATTGGGCTCACTGTGTAAATTTCCATCTTAACAGCAGGTGTAGGTGAAAGAACACATAGGAATTTTGTCCAGGTAATTTAAAGGTTTTTGTTGTTGTTATTGTTACTTTTAGTTATTTTTTCAAAATGCCCAATAAGGTAGCCAGTTAATATTTACCAATCAGTGAAAATATTATTCATCACCATATCCTATCTAGTGCACAGTAAATTTGGTAAATCACAGAACTACATTTGCTTCTTCCATTGGTCATAGTAGAGCCATTTGTCTTAAGCTCTCTTTCCAGAGAACAAACTATTGACAGTAATGAAAGGGATCCACAATTATAGAAATAGCCCCCATAAACTCCCACAGCCCCAGCAATAGTAACGATGAACAATTACTACACATTCCTAATGTTCTATGCACTCCTCTACGCATTGCACATGTGTTCACCTCATTGACTTCACCTGACAATCCTTGCCGTTGGATTTTTTTTTTTTTTTTTTGCGGTACCGGGGATTGAACGCAGGGGCGTTCTATCTCCACACTACACCCCCGGCCCTATTTTTTTTTACTTTATTTTGAAACCGGGTCTCACG